>PVJH01005724.1:0-108940 GCA_004026705.1 Nesogale talazaci | reverse complement strand
CTATTTCAGGATGGTGCCGGTGTGTGTGGGAGAGTCAGACTGGGGGTGGAAAATGGAGCTGTATGAAGAGACAAGGCAGATCTCAAAGGCTCATAGGTGTCTTCCTTCCTGGGAACCTTGGGGAGTCTCTGGAGGGTCTGAAGTATGAGTGCAGGGTGGTGTCCACTTTAGGAGGACCAGTCCCTGTGGTGGGGCAGAGTCTGGTGTGGAGAGGTAGAAGATTTCAGACTGAGAGACAGTTTGAGGGGGTGAAGGCTTATGATTTAGAAGAGAATTTCCTTTCCTTCACTCTGGAAATCAGTATGCCACCAGGTTGAGGCGTAGAGAAGAACTACATGGGATGACGACCTCTTGGAGCTTTGTACTATAATTAAAAGCAAGCCTAAAGTTCAGCTAGAAATAACTCTTAGTTATCTTAAAATTGAAACTTCCAGTGAATCTAAATCAAGGGATATTATGAAAACTTTAGAAAATAAAAAATACTGTCTCTTACTGTCCCCCTTTAAGTCTTTTGTAAGATTACATGTAACTTCTTTGCTTTTTATGCCTTATTTTTATATCCTCAGGATCAGGTAGACAGAGCAGATACCTTCCCTCAGGTACTGAAAAAAGTAATTGACTGGATGAAATTAAAGGAATTGGGAACAAAGTATAAATATTCTATATTAACAGATGGGTAAGTACCTAGAAAGTGTAATCTTTTTAATCTGTCTTTTAAGATGCCCTTCATCAAACTTTTAGAATAGCCACAAAGAATTTTATTTGCTGAACGTCCTAGAATTGCTCCATTGCACTCCCTGCCCACAGAGGGGCTCTCAAGGCAGAGTGGCACTGTGCTAGCAGATTTCTAGAGTTGGGAATTTGTAAGGGATTTCTTCCCCCGAGCAAATGGAGAATTTCAGCTAACAGACATTTTTGGATAGTAGTCAGGTGCCATAACCACTGCATCACTAGGCCGGTGTTCAATTAGGTGACCAAAATTTTCCTTTCACATTATTATTCCTTCTTAAATTCTGAATCCCCAGGATAAAAGAAGAAATAAAGCTCTAGTCATATATGAAAACCAAATGACTTTCTTAAGACTCATAATCTTATCAGGACACTTTCTTGATTTAAAAAAATGTGCAAACTCTTTTCCTTGGATTTCAAAGTTGAACCCCACCTACCTGTTTATGTAACCCAACTATCAGTATTAATGTGATTCTCAGGATTACAAACATCTGACTCAGGTAAGTTTGGTTTATTGACAATTGGAACTGGCTTTGAATATGTAAACTCACCCTCACTTTGAAATGATTGAACCAGCCCCAACTCCAACAGATTGTTACAGTTACCTTCACCACTTGCAGCAGATGCAGCTTTTAAATCGGTCAGAAGACTAGATCTAAACCCACACCAAACTCACTGCCGGCACATTCATTCTGACGCATAGTGACCAGGCAGGACAAAGTTAGAAATACTGTGTAGGGTCTGTGTGGTCACAAATCTGTTGGGAAGCAGAGCGCCTCAGCTTTCTTCTTTGGGCTTCGAGCATTAACTTCTTGGTTAGCATCCTACTGCCATTCTCCTAGCGTACCATTGGCACTGGAAACCAAAGCTCGTTGCCTCTGAATAGCTGCTGACTCAGTGACCCTCGATAGGGTTTCCCAGGCTGTGAGTCTTTGTCACAGAGGACAGCTGCTGCTTTCTCCCGAGAAGTGACTAGTGAGTTCAAACTGCTAGTCTATAACCTCAGCATGTCACCAGGGCTTGCTCTTTTCCTGCATTATAATAAGACTTAGCAGTGTTTGCTATGTGGAAGGTATGTTTCAAAATACATAACATAAATGCACTCTAGGATGGAAAAGTTTTCCCTAGAAAGGGGTGAAAACAATCAAAACTAAGTAAGAATCATGGGTATCTGTTTCTACTTAGTTACAAATTTAACTTAAAGACTTAATTTAAAATTTCCTTGGACTCCTTGCTTGTTTTATTCCAGCCAAGCTGGTCCACAATTTTACCAGGATTTATCTTTCTCTGCTTTTTCTTTGCTCTGCTGAAATGTTTTTCCCAACTATATATTATTATTCGATGTCTGCCTTATGCATGCCTCTAGACATTATAAATCACATTCACTCTTTCCCCCTCAAATCTTACAGAAACTAAGCTGAGAGTGCCCAGCTTTCCAAAAGATCTTAGCAGTCTCTATGATTAGGATCATTCACACTGGTAGCTAAGTGGAAAAAAAAAAGAGAAGAAAAGAAAGAATAAAACCAGGATTATAAGATCTATCTAGATAAGATAGACTGGATAAACAATCTGGATTGGGGAAAGAAAGTGGGGTTAACAAACCCCAGATCAAGGGAACAAGTGATCCAAAATCGATGGTGAGGAGGGTGTAGGAGGTCTGATAGGGTAACAGGAATTGCTGAAGGTGGAGCATGCTAGTGAGACAAGAGGAAAGTCAAAGGAAATAGAGGAAAGAACTAGGGGGCAAAGGGCATTTTTAGAGGTCTAAATACAGGCATGTACATATGTAAATATATTTATATATGATGGGGAAATAGATCTGTGTGTGTGTGTGTGTGTGTATAGTATTAAGGTAGCAGATGGACATCGGGCCTCCACTCAGGTACTCCCTCAATGCAAGAATGCTTTGTTCTATTAAATTGGCATTCCATGATGCTCACCATCCTGCATGATCGCTGAAGACAAAGCAGGTGCATAAGCAAATGTGAAGAAAGCTGATAGTGCCCGGCTATCAAAAAATATAGCATCTTAAAGACTTGAAGGTAAACAAGCGTCCATCTAGCTCAGAAACAACAAAGCCCACATGGAAGAAGCAGAGCACCCTGTGTGATCATGAGGTGTTGAAGGGATCAGATGTCAGGTATCAAAGAACAAAATACCATTGTGAATAACGGTGAGTGCAAAGTGGGGACCCAAGACCCATCTGTAGGCAAGTGGACGTGCTGTTACAGAAGGGTCACCAGGAGGAGACGGGCCAGCCAGGGTGCAGTGTAGCAATGATGAAGCATGCAACTTCTTTCTAATTCCTAAATACTTCCTTCCCTCCTCCCTCACCACTATTATCCCTATTCAACTTTACAAATCTGGCTAGGCCAGAGGATGTATACTGGTACAGATAGGAACTGGAAACACAGGGAATCCTGGAGATAATCCCTTCAGGACCAGTGCTGAGAGTAGCAATACCGGGAGAGTGGGGTAGAAAGAGGGAACCAATTATAAGGATTCTACATAGAACCTCTTCCCTGGCAGGTGGACAGTATAAAAGTGGGCAAAAGGAAATGTCAGACAGTGTAAGATATGACAAAATAACAATAATTTATAAATTATCAAGGATTCATGGTGGAGGCGGTTCGGGGAGGGGAAAATGAGCATATACCAAGGGCTCAAGTAGAAAGCAACTGTTTTGAGAATGATGATGGTAACAAATGTACAAGTGTGCCTGACACGATGGAGGTATGGATTTTGGTGAGTTAATACTTGCCCATTAAGATCAAGCACTGTAGCCTTCAGTGTGGATGACTACTCAGTGTAAAGAAAAGTTCAGTCCTCGCAACTTGACCAATAGATAACTTCATGCTAGAGAAAAGATGGTCAAAGATTTCATCTTGTTTGGATCCACAATTAATCCTCATTGAAGCAGCAGTCAGGAGATTAAATGATGCATTGCACTGACAAACCTGCCCACGACCTCTGATGTTGCAGGGTGTTGTAAGGGTGTTTCTTAGAGGCAAAGTGCACCTGACCTAAGTATTGCTTCATATGCGTGTGACATTTGGACACTGAATCAGGAAGACAAAAGAATTGATGCATTGGACTTCTAGTGCTGGGGAACAGTATTCAAAGTACCACAGACTACCACAAGGACAAGCCAATATGTGTTGGAAAACGTACAGCCATGATGCTGCCTAGAAGTGAGGATGGGAAGACTTCATCTCCTGTTCCTTGGGCACCTTATCAGGAAAAAAGTCCCCGGGAAAGGGCATCATGCACGATAAAGTAGTGGACAGTGAGAAGGAGGAGGACTTGACAACATAGATTGATGCAGTGGCTGTAACAGTGGCTCAAACAACACTCGTTCGGATGGTGTGGGGCCTGGAGCTGTTTCATTCTGTTCTGCGTAGGGTGGCTATGAATCTGAACCAGCTTGATGGCACCTAACCACAAGGTTTTGTTTTATTTCAAAGCATACATCCACAGAGATCCCCTTAAGTGATACCTTGCTTTGAAAGTAAAGTAGGAAAATCCATAATTAGAATTATGAAAAATACTTGACAAGATAAACACCTACATAAGTCATCAGAACCATAAAAATCAATCAAGGAGAGCCTAATCAGAATCAATCAGTTTAATATAGCCAACTTCTAGTTTTCTGTGATTTTTTAAAAAGTTTGGCTTTTTTTCCCCCAAAGCCCTTTGGGGAATTTGAGGTTAATTTTATTAGCCTGGTGTTATGTGTCAATGTGAGAATGATAGCTGACATGAAAATTTTAAAAATCTAGAATGATTTGAGATAATATGAAATAACAATGGAATTTATTGTATCTCTCTCTCCCCCCCCCCCCCTTGAATTGCAAGGTCATGGGACATGAGTAAGTTTCTGAACATTCAATGCCAACTCAGCAGACTCAGATATCCTCCCTTTGCCAAAGAGTGGATCAATATTCGAAAGTCATACGGAAACTTTTACAAGGTAAAATGTGTAAAATTTGCTGGTTTTACTCCTTTCTAAATGATAAATTTATTATGGTCTGCATACAGATTAAGTTTGATTTACCAAGTTCTTTTCATAGAAATCAAACAAAATCCTCATTCACTGCCATCAAGTCAATGCCAGACAGGGTGGAACTGTCCCTGTGAATCTCAGAGATGGTTTATAGGAGTGGAAAGCTACGTTTGCTCCTGACAAGCAGCTAGAGGTTTCGAACAGCTGACCGTGTGGGTCACAGCTGTCTTGGTCTGGGTCGATTAGAGAGAAATTCATAAATACGCATCTGTTTTTTTAAGAGAGGTTTATATGCAAGAGTAGTTGAATATTGAGAAAACGTCCCAGCCCAGTCCAGAACAAGTCTGTAAGTCCACTATTAGCCCATATATCTGATGCCGGTCTACAAAGCCCTCTTAGGATTTGCGAAACACATACAAGCATGCTAAGTGCAGGATGGCCACTAGCCAGTGGGTAGAGAGTCTTTGGAGCCGGTGGCGTGGTAAGTAAGCATCTCGGCGCTGGCAGGCTCTCTATGTGGCTTCTCCATCTTCAGAGGTCTGATTGTATCAGGGTAGATCCATGTGGCTTGTCCAGCTCCGTGCAATAGTGCAGTTCCATGTGTATTGTCAGCTGCAATGTCTCCCAGCGAGTGAGCAGAGAGGTGTGTCCCGCCTCCAAGGAAGAAATACAGGATTTCGTAGAATTCTCAGAAGACCATGCCCACACAGAGGCCTCACTGGCTATGATCTGACTAATAGACTAGACTCCATCCCTACACTCTTAATCCTCAAATTGACAAACGATTGTATAACTACCACAACAGTCTAACTGCATAGGACATATAGTTAGTTGTTTTCAGAATCCTAATTACGGTAGTTGAGATTTGTTAAGAAAGGTAAGTCATTTTTCCTGCTGAAGTTTGTTAAACATATTAAATAAATGAATATGACCTTTAATGACAAACTTCTCAAATTGTACTTATTTAATGTATGCTTGCTTCTGTAACAAACAAATCATCTCCACTGACTGCCCCTTTTTTTCTTAAAGTAAACCTTTAAATTTTTAATTGTCTACCTTTTAAAAATTCATTTATAAATTTTTATGATGCATAGGAATTTTTCAAATAGCACTGCATCTCTTACCACAGCCCTTACGAGTGCTGGTTCCTAATCTTGTGAGGCAGATATTGTGAACTTTTTGGTTTTGCCTATTTTATATTTACCTTGTTGTGTGCTTCGACACAACGTAAGTTGATTTTAACTCGTGGCACCATCTGACAGGAGAACTGCCCTGAGTTTCCTGGGCTGTAATGTTGATGGAAGCAGACCACCGAGTCACCGTCCTTACTAGCAGCTGGGTGGGTTTGAACTACTGCTGACCTTCTGGTCAGTAACCAAGCACTTAACCATTTACGCCAACAAGGCTTAATGTTCGTTACTGTTTATTGGGTGTTTATAGTAGTTCTGGGATTGTAGGTACCTATGACACGCCTGCTCTAGAAGGGAAAGGCTTAGCTCTGTTAACCCCCTCTCCGGCCTCTCCCTGCATCTTTCTAATGTAGCCCACCTCCTCTCCTAGTCCACTCCTTGTTCAGTGTTTACATTCTTAGGACTGCGGAATGCTCATGTGCTTTTTTCATATGGATTGACTCCTTCATTGCCCCTGAATCTCCAGCCAGACTCTGAAAGTAGCTTCCCAAGGACTTCCCTTTGCCAGTCTGCCCTGTATTATTGTCCTCGACGTGCCCAGTTTACCACTGCTTTGTGGTGAGAAGTGAATCTGTGGTCGTTTTGTGGGAAAAGGTGCCTTTCCTTAAAAACATGGTTGTGAGGGGGAGTGTGAGGTGGCGTGCATTTTGTTTGTTATTAGTAACTTTTATAAACTCAGAAATGTGCGTCAGAGTGGTGGACTGGAGCACATGGGCCACAGGTGCCTTTGTATCGCTGCTGTCAGGCGCCGTGAGTCCAGCAAGAGGAAGCACCGCACGGTGGTCCTGCGTCATCTGCATGTTTGTTGTTAGGTTTGAGCCCGTTGTTGCAGCCCCCGTGCCAGTCCGTCTCGTTGAGGGCCTTCCTCTTTTTTCGCTGCCCCTCCACTGTACCAAACATGATGCCCCTTTTCAGGGACCAGTCTCCCTGATGACATGTCCAAGGTACATGAGACAAAGGCCCTAAGAAGCATTCTGCTGTACTTCTTCCACCATCAGTCGATTTGCTTGGGCAGGCCCTGGTTCCTTAGATCGTCTTCCCGAGTGCTGGAATTGCAATGCATCAGTCCCTGCTTCCTTAAAATAGCCTGGCGTGGGTCAGGCACACTTCACTCCTACACAACCCGAGCCCCCTCTTCCTAGAGCTAGTCAGAATGTGTACTGTTGCGACCGTGCCTTTGTTTCTCTTTATGGCTTGCCTATGCATGTGTACATCCCATGACCTTAGCACAATGAATGGTGTATGGTGACAACAAATGGTCTTCTTCCCCCTTGCTTGCGAATCCACCCCAGCCAAGATGAGGGCTCCTCTGTTGAAGAAGCGTTTTACATGGATGCATATAGAAATTTTACACATACGCAGATAGAAAGGGTGATGTGTGGTTCATGCCTGTAAGCAGGCTGACAATACTTTCTGAGTTTTTATTAACATTCTGAGGTAAGTTACTGCCAACGTCAATAACATACAAGACAGTCTTATCATTTCTCTCCAGCCAGTTTTGTCATCGCTAACTTCATGTTTATATTTTATGTTCCTTGTAGCGTAACTGTGATTTTAATTTACACTTGCCTGCTAATCCATGAGTTGAGCTCATTTTTGTATGCATTATTGATTTGAAAATCTTCATCCTGAATATCAGTCAGTTGGTTATATTTGATAAGTATGTTCCTGTGGATTTAGCTTGTCACTTATTTTATGAATTCCTTTTTTAAAAATTTTGTGTTTTGAAAAATCGCCCCCACATACAAAGGTGCATCGAGCCTTCCTACCCCAGTGTCAGCAGGTCCACACTTGCAGTCAGCTTTATTCTGTTCGAAACTTGCTCACGTTTTTGTTTCCCGATGAGTCTAATGCAGATCACTGAAGTTACCTCATCCATAAACGCTTCTGGACATGTCTCATGTCTCCAAAAAGTAGGACTCTTTACAAATATGTCACCATGCCTAGAAAAACTGACAGTTTTATGATGTTATCATGATTATAAGTATTACTATTTGTTTGGAGCAGAACAATGGCTGTATACTTGTAATTGGTTGCATTGCCTCTTAAATTTCTTATATATAAATTTCCTTTCCATCTCTTTAGTTCCGTTTTTCCCACTGCCATCCTAGAGCTTCTTTGAGTTCCTGGCACTGAATACCTGTGGGAGCAGACAACCTTATCTTTTTTTCCAGAAGTTACTAGTGGGTTTGAACTTAGAGTTAGTAGCCTGTGCCTAATCCATGGTGGGACCAGTGCTCCTTTCTGTTTGTTTCCTGTGGGACTTTATTTTTTAAAGAAATCGACTCATTTTGTATACATTTTCTGTAGTCCTTTTTGCTGAACGTATGCTATGTTACCCACCACGTTGATACAGTGGCTACAATGGGCTCAAACATAAGAAGCACTGTAAGAATGAGGCGGCTTGCTATAAAAAGTTGCTGTGAGTCAGAATGGACTAACAGCAAGAGCCTGTGATAATACTTTGACATAAGCATTCTTCTTCTGTATTGATATCATGTAGCTCAGAAAAAATATCTGTAGTTTTCAGGCCATCAGTGTGATCAGAAAGTTGTCAGTATAATAGTATAAAGACATTGTCTGTGCTCTTTTTGAGTAGATGTTTTTTGCAGTTTCGTAACCTATCCTTGTGTGTGTGTGTGTGTGTGTGTGTGTGTGTGTGCGTGTGCGCGCGCGCGCACATGCAGGGCTTCTCTCTCTTCATAACAGGTATCAACTAGAATGCAGTCAGTAATGTGAAGATAAGACAAAAAGCATCACAATTTGGATTCCAGAAACAAGCCAAAACATGTCTCTGATCAGTGGTTGTCTGTAAACATGTTCTCTCTGTAGTACACTTGTCTTAGTCTTGTTAGGGTGCCTTTATAACAGATATCTTTGTGCCATGGAGAAAATGATGTTGAGATTAGGGATAATGTAAAAATTTTAACAAAATTCAAGTGAACATCTTCCCAAATCATTGAAGCTTTATAGCAAGTTTATGGGACTCCTGCCTCACATAAGATAACAGTTTTTCAATAGATTGAATATTTTAAGGATGGTTGAGAGCCAAGAGAGGGAAGACCACTAATCTTGATGAATGAACAAAATGAGATCGAGGTCCAGAAACTGATGGCAGATCATAAAATGACTATTGATATGTGATAGCTACTGAAATTTTACAGGTTTCTTGCAAAGCACAGTGAAGTTTCTGGGCTTTCCACATTCGCAGCTACCACTAATTTGCTTGAAGTGCCTTGCTTTGCCAAGAAAACACAAATCAGCATTTTTCTTGTGTTCTGTTTTCGTCCAACACCCATCTCACATCAGCATTGGTCTCCCTCATTCCTTCTTGTCTTCTGAATTTTACTTGACTTTCAAAGACTTAGCTCCCTGGCCCACTGCTACAACCATTGTTGAGTTCAGCAAAATCTTGTTTTTATGTGATGTTGCGGAGACGCACTAATTTCCCTGCTTTTGGGGGAGGCACACAAATAGGGATCTCTTCCAGTTGGTCAGCTAAGTAGCTGTCTTTCATATTTCTGGCATAATGAGTGAGTGCTTCAAGCACTTTATTAATTTGTTGAAGTATATCAATTTGTATTTCATCAATTCCTGAAGCTTTGTTTTCCTCCAGGGCAGTTTGGACTCCCATCAGTACCATCAGTTCTTGGTGGTAGTGCCAGCTCGTGAGTGATTGAATACCAACTAATTCTGTTGGGTACAATGACTCTGTGTTTCTTTTCATCTTGCTTTGATGCTTCCTGCACCATTCAATATTTTGCTTATAGAATCTGTCATTATTACCATTTGAGGCCTGAGTTTTGTCTTCATTCAGTTCTTTCAGCTTGAGAAATGCTGATCTTTTTTTCCCTGTTGATGTTCTCATTCCAGATCTTTACACATTTTATTATAACACCTTTTCCATGTGAGCTGCCTTTTGAAAATATCTGTCCACCTTTTACTTCATTGCTTCCATTGTCTTTAGCTATTCATGTTCAAGAATAAGTTTTAAAGACTCTTCTGACATCCACCTTGGCCTTTTTTCCCCCTATCATTTTAATGACCCTTTACTTCATGTATGATGCGCCTGATGTCATACTTAACATAAGAGGGGTACCCCAAAAAACTAGAAATTTTTTCAAAGCTATGTATTGAATTTCTTTTTACAAAACAATCTTATCACCTTCAGTGTACTCTCCATTACACTTAATATATTTGCCAAATCTGAGATTCCATTATTAGAAATATTTTTCAAGCTCATTTGTTTGAATGCTTATAGCACCTCTCACTTTTCTTTCACGTCTTTGGCATCATGAAATAACTGTCCTTTCATGTCCCTCTTCCTTTGCTGAAACAAAAAGAAATTGCAGGGAGCAAATTCAGGTGTATCAGGTGCGTAGGGCAAGGGAGGCGTTTTTTGTCGGAAACTGCCACACCGAGATGGCTTTGTCAGCAGGTGCATTGTCATTGTGGCAAAACCAGTCCCTCACCTGCCACAAATCACCCCCTTTTTCGTACACTCCTATACAATCTTTTTGAACCTCTAAGTGGAAAGCTTGATTAGCAGTCTGACCTGGTGGAACAAACTCCAGATACACTATTCTCACACACATCAAAGAAAAGCAAATGAGCATCATTTTGTTTAGGGTCCCCCCTTGTCCAGCTTGTCAAGTCTTCTGCCATTGTGCTCAGTGTGTTTTATCTGCTCTTAAGATGTTCTCAGAATTCAGATGAGATAGACTCAACATTATATTTTGACTCGTCACTTAAAATTTTCTTCAGCTTCAACTTGACCTTACATATGAGCAATTGATGGTCTTTTCTTGTTTTGTATGCTCCATTGTCTCTTCACAGATGTAGTCAGTTGATTCTGGCATACTCTATTTAGTGAGGTCCACGTGTATATCAGTAGATGCTAAAGAGTGCTTTTAACAAACTCAAACAGCCACTCATATTAAGGATTACCAGAAAATTAGGAATAGAAGGGAGAGGAACCTGGTAGCCTGTGGGGTTACATTTTGGGCTGCTGATTGCCAGGTTAGCAGTTTGAAACCATTGGCTGCTCCGAGGGAGAAAGAGGAGGCTCTCAGAGAAGAGTTGCCATCTTGGAAGCCCACAGAGGCAGTTCTACCCATCCTGTCGAGACTTACTATCCTGTCAGGACTTTCTATCCTGTCGGGTCTTCCTATCCTGTCGGGTCTTCCTAGTCTGTAGGACCTCCCCATCCTGTTGGGCCACTGACAGTTTGCTTGAATGTCTTCGAAAAATATTTTCAGGATCCGTAAAAGGGAAATCACCACAGTTCTTTTCCAGCTTGAGCCATGGATTCAAAACATTCTTAATGAAAATCTTGCAAATTATTTCAAGGCCATTGACAAATCGATTATATGGCTTGTATGGAAAGACCAGAATTGCCAACACGATTCTGGTAAAGAAACCAAGTTGGAGGATTCACACTGCCTGACTTCATGCCTTCACTAGAAAGCTACAGTGACCGTGCCTGTGTGCTGAAAGAGGAAACAAACAGATTTGTGGAACAGAATAGAAATAGACCCAAATACAGTCAGCTCATCTTGGACAGAGGAACAGAAGCAGTCCTGTGGAGCCCGTCGAATCTTTTTATTAAACAGCGTTAGAGCACCTGGATGAACACATGCGAAAAACAAAGCAAAACAACCCTGCGTCTGAGCGCTAGCCCTACACCTCTCACCTAAGCTCACTCAAATTACATCACTTGCCTAAACACAAAACTGAAACTGCAGAAGGGAACGGGGAAGGAAATGCAGATGACCTTGGATTTGGCGATGAGTTTTTAAGATTAAGTACAAAAAGCAAAGTTCACCTGGAGGACATGTGGTAGTGTTCTTTTCCTTTAAAATTTAATTTTGAAATTCAAAGCTTACATTCTGTGAAATATATGCATATTTTTTTAAATGAAAAAAGAAAATGATGCGGAGCTGCATAGTTACTGGGAGAAAATATTTGAAATGAGTAAGTGATCTGAACGGAACCTCACCAAAGCACTGTGTACCATATAGCTAATTCAGCATGTAAAAAATCCTTACCATCATAGGTGTAGTACCTGAGTTTGCAAGTCCAAACAGTGAGATAGCACTCCGTACCTATTGTTCAATGCCACCGAGTTGTCTCCGAGCCCGGGTGACCCCATATATGACGGACCGAAACATTGCTCAGTACTGCACCTTCCTAGGGACCGCATTTGAGTTCATTGTCGCAGCCTCTGTGCCAGTCCCTCTCGTTGGAGGCCTTCCTGATGTTCACTGACCCTTTACTCAGCTCGGGATCGTTCTTTAGGGAGCGGTCTCTCCCGATGGAATGTCGGTAGTTTGGGAAATAACTTCAGATCAGTTGCATTCTTGTTGGGAAATAGACTGGTGGTTCTTACACAACTGCATTTAGACTCGCCAGTCAATCCAGTCATTGCTCTCCCAGGGTCCCCAAGTACTTGAAAGCGTGTGTCCACACAAGCCGCCTGCACATGAATGCTAGCAGGGAAAGCAGGTTTTATTATCCCTTTGTCTCGGAATTCACATGATTTGAAAGCATAAACCTCATTTTATCTTCATGGTTTTGACACTACCTCTCTGTTGTGGCACTGTCCAGGTTTTTCTCTTTCTTTAAAATTAACGAGCCTGTCTTTGATAGTGCATGCATATATCTTTTTCTTTTTGCAGCAGAAAATGCTTTTTAAATTTCATCCTCATTTTATTTCTTTCAAATGTGACAGCATGCCATTATTATAAAGATCTGTTAACAGAATAGATATGGGTAGAAAAGCTGCTATTTTCAGATTATCTTCAAAGACTCCTTGGCATCATGTGACATGTCACCAACAGGACGGTGACATCTTAATGTTTCAGAATGAGATCCTTTTACTTTCTCCTTCGGCATTTTGTCTTAGCATTTCACTCCTGTTGTATTTGCTGGCATTATTAAATTCTCCTCAGCTTAAAACGTTGGTGGGTAATAAGTTTTACTCTTCAGTTGTTTGCTTCCTGGACATTTTTATTATATGTGAGTTTTTAGGTATAAACTTTATTTTGCTTGCTTTGAAAATTCCAGTGTCCTCTAAGATAATCAACATTGTTTCCTTGTCACTTAGCTATGATTTGTACGTAAGTACCTTTTCCGTTCTGCTGGGGTCCTGTCTGTCTTAGGAGCCCTGGCAGAACAGTGATTAAAGTGCTTGTCTGCTGACCAAACCCACTTGCCACTCCATGGGCAAAGCTGTGACAGCTCAGGTCTTTATCGATTTGCAGCCTTGGGAACCCTATCGGCTAGTTCCACCCTATCCTGTAGGGTCACTGTCAAATCCTTTCTCTTAATATCACATCTTTCTCCCCCTGAGCTAGTGAGTATTGGGGGGTTCAGACCATCAAGCCACCAGTCATTCAGCTAGCAGCTGAATACTTATCTACTGGGGCGCCTCTTCATAATACACTTCAGTTCAAATTTACCAATGTTCACATCAACTGCGTAGATTAAAACAGCTGCACCAGTAGCAGGAAGACAGCTATATAAGAGTGAATACAAATCCCATCTTTAGGAAGAAGATTGCTTTCTGGTTGTGTATGGCTCTGTTAAATCTTGTCCACTCCTGCATTCTGGCATCCAGGAGCAAGAAAAGGCGAACTCAGACCACCCCCTTGCCTTCGAGCTGATGCAGACTTGTGGACCTTGTGGTGGGAAGTAGAACTGCTCTTTCATGTGTGTCTCCAAGACTGGCAGTGTTGACCAGCACAGGCAGCCTCCTCTTTCTCTAGTGAAGAGGCTCTTGGATTTGAACTGAGGCTGTAGCTATTTTTAAAAAAATCATTTTAGTGAGGGCTCATCCAACTACCATCATGTTCAATATATACATCAATCGTATGCAGACCACATTTGCACATTTGTTACCATCTTCATTCTTGAAACATCTTTCTTCCACTTATGACCCCGGTATCAGCTTCCAGTATTTCACCTCCCCACGCCCCCTCCCCCTTGAACCCTTAATAACTTACAAGTTATCATTATTTTGTCTTATCATCCACTGTCCGATGTGTCCCTTCACCCACTTCCCTGTTGTCCGTACCCCAGGGGAGGTTATGTGTAGATCCCTGCAATTGGTTCCCTTTCTACTCCACCTTCCCTCCATCCTCCTGATATCACCACTCTCACCACTAGTTCTGAAGGATCATCTATCCTAAATTTCCCATGTTTCTGACTCCAGTGTACATCCACTGGTTTAGATGGATTTGTGTGGTAGATTTGGGATCTTGATGGTAGGAGGAAGCATTTAAGAACTAGAGGAAAGTTGCATATTTCATTGTTGGTACACTGTACCTTGACTGACTCATCTCCTCCCAGCAACCCTGCTGTAAAGGGATGTTGCTTCACCTATTGATGGGCTTTGGGTCCCCAATCTGTACTCCCCCTCATTTATAATGATACAATTTTTAGTTCTTTGATGCCTGAAACCTTCAACACAGGCTGGTGTGCCTCTTCCACATGGGCTTTGTTGCTTCTGAGCTAGATGACCACTTAGTTACTTTTAAGCCTTTAAGACCCCAGACACTCTATCTTTTAATAGCCAGACAGAGGCAATAACTCTTTACTGGATCTGATAGCCTCATTTTTTCTTCTAGGGAATGGCTGACGGATTTGAACTGCTGAACTTGCAGTTAGCATCCCAGGGCCTACCCAGCAGTGTTCCTTATGAAGAAATGGGGTATGAGGGGCATAATTTTGGAGAGAGAGAGAGATTCCCTTTGTGTATTATATTGTTGTTGCCATCATTTAGTCAATTATAACACATGTGCAACAGAACACAGCACTGTCAGACCTGTGCCACTATCACTGTCGTTTCTAGCTTTGAGTCCCTTGTTACAACCACCGTCCATCTATCACTGAAGGGTCCCTTCTTTTCCAATGAACTCTTTGCAAAACACCATGTCCTTCTCCAGGCACTGGTCCCTGCAAAGTGTGTGGAGCAAAGCCTGGCCACCCTCACTTGTACGAGGCAATCTGGTCATACTTTTTCCAAGACAGATTTGTTTGTTCTTCTGAGATTCTGTGGTCTCTTCAGTATTATTCAACACCATCATTGGAAAATACCAGTTCTTATTTTGTCTGGCTTTTGCATGCACATGAGGTGATGAAAAACAGCCTGGTTTGGATTGTGTACATCCTAGACCTCAAAGTGACATCATTTCTTGTAAACACTTGTGTGGCAGATTTACTCAATGCACTGTGTTGTTTACCTTTGTGACTGCAGCCTCCATTGGTGTTCATTGCGGTTCCAGGTAAAATGAAGATTTTGAGAGCTGCATTCTTTTCTCTCTCTGTCGCTGTGCCGCTGACTTGTCTCATGGAAGGGATTTGGATTTCTGTCTGCTGAGATGTGAGCTGTACTGAAGGCTGTAGCTTTTGCTTTCACCACTGTTTCAACTGTTCTGGCTTTCAGTAAGAAAGGTGTGCCATCTGCTTATTGAAGATTATTAAGGAACTGATACCTTCTTCATTTATTATATATTGCTTTCTAATCAGATTCTCAGGTTAATTTCTTCTCATACAGGTGAAGTGAGTATGGTGAAAGAAAACAACCACGACCCAAACCTTTCTGCATCTTAAACCACTCAGTCGTACTGTACTATTTGGTTTGAGTGACTTCCTCTTGGCTTCTGTACAGGTTGTGCATGAGCATAACGGTATTCTGGAAACCCCATTCTTCACAATGTTATCCATAATTTATTGTGATCCACACAGTAGTATGTCTGCATAATCGATAAAGCACAAGTAAGCATCTTCCTAGTATTCTCTGCTTTCGGTCACTATCCATCTGCTGTCAGCAATAAGATCTTTTCAGAATCTGGCCTGACTTCCTGGCAGCTTCTTGTCACTGTCCTCCTGCAACCATTTTCTAACAGCAGGGGCTGCTTGCCATGTCTGTACTCTTATCATGTACGTTTCACACATGAGTATGTACACAGAAAAGGATCCTTGATGGTACAATGGGTCTAGGTCATTCATTGGGAGAAGAGACCTGACAATATGCTCCCAGAGAGACTCCGGCTGAGGACACCTCTGAGGGCAGTTGTACTCATCATATCGGGTCACCGGGAGGCAGAACGGACTTGCCACTCGACAGCAGCTTGTGTGGATTGTTGGTTCACGTGTCCGAACAGTTTCAATAATGCCAGTGTAAGTAGTTCTGTCTGTATCCAAGAGAATACTGATATAAAATGTAATCGGAGGATTGTGCATTGGTTTACATTTTTATTTTTCTTCTCTGGGCTAAATTTGTTTTCTCTTTTGGGTGGTAGTATCCACTGTACCTCCCACTTTAAACAAATAAACAAACAAAAATGAAATAATGCCTACCACTTAAATTGGGAGCCCTGGTGATGCAGTGGTTAAGCACTCAGCTGCTCATTGAAGGTCGGCGGTTCAGCCCCACCAAGTGCTTCTAAGAGAAAGACCCCAAGGTCAAAGCCTTGGAAGTCTTAATGGGGCAGGCCTCCTGTTTTGTAGTCACTGAGTCGGAATGAATCGACAGCAACAGGCTTGGTGGTTTGTTTTTTAATGGTTAATCCAAATTTTGCAGTATATGTTCGGAGCTTTATAAAAATGACAGGCTTTTGGTAGGTAGTAATGAAGCCTTATCTAAAAGTCAGTGAAAGTTAGACTTTGCCCACAAGAAACCTTGTGAGGCCTTCACTCTAGAGTTGCATTTGGAATTGTATAGAAAGGTAAAGGTTGCATATAAAGAGAAGATAAAGTTTTAAGAGTAAGACGAGATGGAAACGATTATTTTTAAAGTGCATTTTTCTAGTAGTGTTTGTTGGAAAGTTAAAAAAAAAAAGCTTATCTTGGTGTTACAGCTGAAGACAATTGTCAATATTCATTGTGGGGGACCAGCCTCCACAACCAAATGGATCCTAAGGGGCGGTTTGTAATTGAAGGCCAAGTGGAAGGAGCATCAGACAAAAGGCATGCAAGGGCTCACCTCTCCAGATGCAGCCCGTGAGAGAGAGTGCATGGATGCTCTTAACAGGCTTATGTAAGCCGAGGCTGCAATCCTCGCCGTACACACTCGGAACTGGAAGGGCATGTGTTTGGGGCACACACGTACTTAACAGGAGGGGACGCGCATAGCAAGATGGGCAGTTCTAGAGAGACGACGGCGGGTTAACCTTGGTAGGCACTGAGCTGGCTGCACCTTAGGCTGGACCTTAAGTGCTGCTGAGCTTTTTTCTCCAGGGAGCAGTCTGCTCCTTATGAGAGGGGAGTGTGGCACACTTAGGGTGGGAGGCCTGACCCTCTTGACAGCAGTTAACCCTCAAGTGTATAGTAGCAACCGTGTGCTTGCAAGCAGCATCTTAAAATTGGCATTATTATGGGGGGACATTGTGCGGAATAACTTTTAGTTAGGGAAATGTGACTAGGCTACATCCTCAACTCACAAATGTGAAGGCCTTCCTCCAGCAGAGTCACAGCCTCCCAGGCTCCTTAAGTATGACCGGAGAGAACTTGTCTATATCCACTCTAACTTGTCCTCAGTTTCCCACAGTTCATCGGGGTTCTTTTACTTACATTATACACTTTTTCATTCTTCCAGTGACCCTGTGAGTAAACAGTGAGGTTGTTGCTATTTTATAAACTTAGAAGCTGAGTCTTCAAAATATCTAAGTAGTGCAGATACAAATGCCGAACTTAATCAAGTGAAGCTTTTTCCTGGTAGCGTGTGAAGAAAGCAGGGCAGTGGAGAGTTGTGTGCCTGTTAGAATTTGAAAAGTGGAATTTCTCCCCAGCTCTCCTGTGTGTGATATACAGACCAGCACATCCCTATTCACCAGTCATCTTAGCCACAGGCCAAGCGCGTTCCCTTTAATTAATGGTTCACTAGATTTCAAATGCCATAAAATGCTTAGATGTTAGAGGAGCCCATCTGTTTGTATTTCCAGCTAAAAGTCCAATATAATTTTTTAAACTCTAAAAGCTTCCATTATCTTGTTGGCCGAGAGAGTGTTTATTGTCCTTTGGTCTTGTGGATTTGTCTGTCACTTTAGCTTTTCAGGAGATTGCTATGTCATTTACCTGTGTCCCTGCCATCTAGTTTGTGGCCAGAGTCAGACTGCCCCTGTGAGGTTTCTGTGACTGTAACTCTTTCCAAGAGTAGAAAGCCCTGTCTTTTTGTTTTGTTTTGTTTTGTTTTTTCTGCAGCGCGGTCGGTGATTTCAAATTCCTCACCTTGGAGATTGCAGCCCCACTCGTAACCACTCTGCCACTTAGGCTCCTTTAATAATGCAGTATAAATTATTTACGACGTTATCTGTCTCTCCTTCAGGTTCCTAGAAGCCAGACCAAACTGACAATAATGCTGGAAAAACTCGGAATGAGTTATGACGGGCGGCCTCACAGTGGACTCGATGACTCCAAGAACATTGCTCGCATCGCTGTGCGAATGCTTCAGGATGGCTGTGAACTGAGAGTCAACGAGAAAATGCACGCGGGACAGCTCATGAGCGTATCCTCGTCCTTACCAGTAGAGGGCACGCCAGCTCCACAAATGCCACATTTCAGAAAACAATAGCAAGTTTCTTGAGTGAATCTTCCCTCCTCACTGGACTTGCTACAAAGAGGTGGCAGATGAATCCTCACTGACTTAGTCCTTTGCAATTCCAAGCACCTTGAACATTTAAAATGCTATTTCAGTTAAACATGTAGCTAGTTATATCTATATATGTACATGAAGAGATTTTGTGGGAAGGGCATACCGACTTCTTTGTCACCAGCACTTTTGAGATGAGCAGTATTTGTTACCCTGTAATAATTCCTGCTTAGAACTGAATTTTATAATTTAAGACTTCCAAGTTGTTTTCCTTTTGGTTTTAAAAGGCAAGGTTTAATGGACTCTCCCCTTGAATTTTACATTATTGATGTTAAAAATAGAATACATTTCTGCATTGACATAATTTAGATCAAGTCATTTCATAAAGTTCAGACAGGACTGGAAGGCAGGCCTTAGCCAGCCTGGTGTTTTTAGGAAATATCATAGTTCTTTTGATTTATGAGGTTAAGTTTATATATGTTGTTTAGCCTTATGGTAAATTTCATGAAGTATTTTGGTACACATACATGCCTGTGTTTCTTTTCCACTCATAATTTGGAGACTGGTGCTATATTTTAGGGAGGGTCTGGTCAATAATTACTGAATAAATCAATGAAAAGTCAGGAGGAATTTTAAAGGACCCTTATAGAGGCCCAGTGGCTCAGACTCATCCGCTGCTCAGCCAGAGGTCAGTGTGGCAATCTCCTTCCATCATCAAGAGGGTGAGGACCCTGTGAGTCACTTTTACTCTGTTCTAGGGTCAGTGGGTTAGAAGCAACTCGGCACTATGTTTTTTGTTTTGTTTTATAATTTGAACTTTATATTACATAGGTAAATCAGTGGGATTTCAAGAAATTGGGGTGCTATTATTGTTAATCTCCCTCATCTTATATATATCTGCCCCTAATATCTTAAATTTAAGAGACCATGCTGTGAAATAGACTTAAAATTAAGGGTTGCCACTTAATTTTGCATTTGTATTCAATGTTATGATTCATGTTAATAGATCAAATAATGCTTTCTACCATGTCTTAGTTTTTGATTATTAAGAATAAAAGTAATCTTGGCCGTACCTGGAGTTAACCCAGTAAAGTGTTTGCTTGATCTGATTTTACAGTTAGTGACCACTACATGTTGACTCCCAAATCCTGTCGTCACTGCTAGGTGCCGTTGAGTTGCTTCTGACCACCTCTGGACCATAGAGTGAGCCCCAGCCCACTCTTCTATCATCCTTACAGTCTGTCCCACATGGAGCTGGTGGTTACGACCACTGTATCCATCCATCTCAAGAATCTTCTTCCTTCACTCACCCGCTGTCTTGCCAAGCATGATGTTCTTCTCCAGGGTGTGGCCTCCTGATAACGTGTCCACGCACATGAGATGAACACCATTCTTGCTTGTAAGAAGCGTTCTGACTACACTTCCTCTAAAACAGATTTGTTTGTTCCTCTGGCTGCCCATGGTACTGAATCTCCTTCGCCAGCACAATTCAAATGTATCGATTCTCTGCAGGTCTTTACTTATCGCCCACCTTTCACAGGCCTACAAGGCAACTGAGCATACCAGACTTGGGTCAGGCACACATTAGCCATGTTCTCGCCTTCTAACGCCTCGGATTGTTTGCAGCACATTTGCCCAGGGCAGTACGCCCTCTTGAGTTCCTGCCTGCTCCTTCCAGGGGCACTCACTGGGGGTCCCAATACAATGAAGCCCTTGCCGATGTCAGTCACTTTCTGACTCATCTTGCCTGCTTTGTGAGCGCTGACCTTACCCCTAATTTCAATTGGGATTTTGTTGAGACTAATGAGACATGATAAGATGATGGTCTTGCACACCAGGAGTGCATCTTTCTATTCTGAATTTTCAAAAAATGGGGCAGGGGGTGAGGTGGGTGGTTCCGTGCTTTTAAGCTATTTCACTGCCAATCATTCAATTCTCTCTCCTAGTAACCTTATTGGACAGGGTAGAACTGCCCCATAGATTTTTCAAAGCTGTAAATCTTTATAGAACCCTCATCTTTTTCCTTCAGAGAGGCCAGTGGGTTTGAACTGACTTTGGTTCAATGGGACTCTGGGAGAAAGATGATGCTGGCAGCTCCCCTACAGATAGACCACCTCAGAAACCAACAGGGGCAGTTTACCCTGGTCCTGTGGGCTTGCTGTGAGTCCGAATTGATTTCAGGGTCGAATTTCTGACAAGCCTACTGCTGTCCAGTCAATTCAGGCTTATAGTGATGTCAGAGGGTTTGTTCCCAGGGTTTCCCAAGGTGTCAGTCATTGCGCCTGGTGGGTTCAAACCAGAGACCCTTCTTTCAGTAAGCCCCCCCTAATGTTTAACTCACTGCAGCACCAGGGCTCATTAAATAAAAATTGCTAATTAGTCTTCACCCAGCAACCCAGTTACTTTGTGGAAGAAAGTTGAGGCAGGTGGCCTGCTTCTATAGATTTACAACCTTGGGAATCAGGAGCAGCTGTGCTGTCCCCCACAGGGTCACTAAGGACCTTGGAGGTAGGCGGTGGGCTGCTGAGTGCAGAGCTTGTGGTTCAAAACCACCTTCCTCCCCCCCAGGAGAATGATGAGAGGGTTTGCTCATGTCAAGTTTAGTCTCAGAAACTGCCGTCACTGATTGGGAATCCATTTGACAGCAGGGTATAAAATAAGATCGTCAGTTGGAATCAACTCCAGGGCAGTGGGGTGAGTTTGGTTTAGATATCAATTTGCTTACAATCGGCAACATTAGTTAGACTTGTGGTTTTTCACACCTGCACTATCCTACTCTTCTCTACAAGTTACTCCATTAATCATGTTCTCCGCTGGTTATAAAAACCCACTATGATTCCAACCTTCTCATTCCGACTTGGCCTTTGGCACTAATTTTCTCTGTGCATTGCATATTTATCAAACCCTTAATTTGTGCTACACATATTCAAGTTTGTTTCATTCGGGGCTTGTATTTTTGTTGATTCTAGTGTTTTTGGCACAGAATATAATGTCCAGAATAGTGTTATTGATATTTTCAAACAAAATTTTCATCACTCAACTATCTCCAGCGAATGAGTGGGCATCGACTCACTGGCAGGAGAGTATGACTCATATAAAAATATTTTAAATGTTTACATCATTTCCCCCCAAAAGATTGTATTATAATGGAATACAGCAGAACTCCAGCATAATGCATGTGGGCATCAAAAAATGTGAAGCCATGATATTGCATATATATATATATATATATATATATATATATATATATATATATTTGGTGATGGGTAGCTGGTGTTGAATCTGTTCTGACTTATAGCAACCCTAACTATACATGACCGAACAAAACACTGTCAGGTCTAATACCATCCTCAACAGCTGTTAACATTGTTGAAGCCAATTGAGTGATCAGATCTCAAAATCTATCTCCTTGAAGGTCTTCATATTTTTCAACAATCCTCTAGCAAACATGATGTGCTTTTTCAGACTGATTTCTCCTGATAACACGTCCCAAAATGCGCGAGATGTCGTGCATGTAGATAGGCTTCTAAACTTTGTTTGTTCTGGCAGTCCATGTACTTAAAATATTTTTCGTCAATTCCGAAGTTCAAATGTATCACCTCTCTGGTCTTATTCATTACACTGGCCACCACATTGTGATACCTCAAATATTAGACTTGTTTATCGATATATTTATCTTAATTTAAAAAATGGCATCAGTTTGACCTTAGCAGCTCCAGTTTTTGAAATACAGAACATACGCCATATCCCACTCTTCATTTTGTTCACCCATAAAAAATTAGCCTATTTGAATGTAATTAGCTAACCTGAGATAGAGGAAGTGCACATGGGCTTTATTTAAATATTCATCTAAATATTTAGGTAAAGTTATACTTCACAGGGTGTCCTTGGATTCAAGGATCTGTTTGAACAGTGCAAATTATATGAACTTGGACTTTTCCCCAAGTGTCACTTGACCATCATTAGGAACTGGAAAGAAGGCAGCTCTCATTTGTTATCTTAAAAGGGGCCAGAAGTAGGAGTTACTGTACAATAAAGATGAATCAAAAAGGGCTCAGTGGCAGTGAATGTTAGGTTTGTTTTGTATAATTAATAAAGAGCCCTGGTGGTGACATGGGTTATGTGTTTGCTCTCCCCAAGGGCTGCGAGATTCAAGTCCACCAGGTTCTCTGCAAGAGAAAGGTGAGGCTGCTCCTGTAAAGATTCCAGCCCTCTGAAACCCACTCGGGAAGTTCCATTCTGTCCTATGTGGTCGCTGTGAGTTGTAATTGACTGATGGGTAGTGAATTTGGTACATTAATATAGGTTCAAATGTTCTGAGACCCCAGATGAGGTCTGGGGAACCATTAAAATGTTCCAGCCTTGTGAAGAGATGCCCCAACTTCACCTGTACATAGAGACTTTTAAAAGAGTTTGCTCTTAAAAAGAAGCTTGGAATCGATCTCACCTCTGAAGCATTTAGCATGAATTACCAGGACCTCTATATATTCCACTGTGTTCTGAAATGTCGACTGCCTAATTTGAAAAAGGAAAAATTAAATCTTCAAGTTATGTATAAAAATTATCATGAAGTCATATTTTAGACACGCTAACTCCCCCTCGAGCCTTTTATAGATATGTCTTGTCAATTTTCTTTCTTATTTTCTACTCTTCTCAAGCTATGTGTATGGTTGTCAGTGTCCAACTTGTAATCTCTGTATACATTGTACAGATTGCCATAGTAGAAAGAAAACTCAGCTGCCATCTAATTGATTCTCAGTGACTCTATAGGACAGAGAAGAACTTCCCCTTTTGAGTTTTCAAACTTTTAAATCTTTTATTTATTTTTATTTTTTTAGGCATCACCGCCCTCAGGTGGTGGGAGTAGCAGGCCCAGCCTTTGCTCCTGGGATCCGGAATTGAACCTCCATCCCAGTGGGCCGCAGTCCCGCGCACAACCACTACGCCACCAGGGCTCAGCCCTTTTAAATCTTTTAAAGGCTGTAGAGTGACTCATGAGTTTAAACCACTGACCTTATGAGTGGAAGCTAAATACATAACCAACTAGCCATAATGGATTCATATGTACACCTTCCCTTAGAAGTCCCTTCATACCTTACCCTATAATTTGTGGGTCTGAATTATTAAAACTAGAATGGTATAATAATAGCTATATAGTTGAATACCCTATCTAAAAGACTAAGCCTGATGTAGTCTAACAAATGCAGTATTTTGAGTCAGTGTCCAAATAACCCCCAGAACAAGTCTAAAATCCCAGATGCCAAACAAATCCTTTTTTTGGTTGGGCTGTGTTGTTTACTTCTCACATGCACCTCAGACAGTAGATGGCGGCTTTGATCAGGCTCACAGTCTTCAGAGTGGCGTCCTTGATCTTTCAGTACTTGAAAGAGATCTCAGGCAGCAGATGTGCCCACCAGAATACAGGGTTTGATTTCCTGACTGGCTTCCACGGGTGATAATGTGGGTCTAGGCAAACCTTACACCTTAACTTCAATTTTTTCCCTATTTCCATGATACCTACTGGTCCAGTTGGGGAGATTTGAGTTTTCTTTACAATCATTTGCAATCCATCTTGAAAGCTACTGTCTTTGATTTCAATGACACTTTAAGACAAAACTTTCATTGTTCATTTCTCACTCAAGTGAGAAAGTTCTCATTCTTGGTGAGCCAATCACTTTCCAACTACAACCACTACCTGCCTTTCCAAAGAAGGTTAGAATTTTCAGCTTCTGTTAAATCCGAGGGGTTAGGCCAGAGAATAGACCAATTCCATTAGATCTTTAGTTTCCTATTTCTGGAGTTTGCAATCATGGGGCTTTTTCTACTATGTACTTTGATGCCTGAGAGGCACTGATCCAACTTTCATACATATATTTCTGTAATAAATAGGTAAATTAAAAATTTTGAATTTATTTATTATGATCTTAAGGCTTGCACTTCTATCTTAAGCTGACTTTCATGTAATTAAGGATGAACATTTTTATAGTTACTAGCTAATGCATAAGATTGGGGGAGATGTTTCTTAATGAAATGAATCTGTGTACTAATTAAGTATCTGTAAGAATCATCTGGTGACCTTGTTAAACAATAGGTTTTGTTTCAGTGAATGGTGGTGGAAATAGCAAGTCCCAGCAATGGCTTGAACTAGAAGGGACCAGTTTTTTCCAGTTAGTTTTTGTATTCTAATGTATTGTTGGAAAAATAGGGCATAGCTACAATGAAAGACTTCAGCATCAATTCTATTTTAGTGTTTAGATCTCTGCTGAAAACTACTCTTAAAGAATTAAATGGCAATGGGAGGAATTATTAAAGCTGGCTCACATCACTTCTCAGCCTTTTGGCTAAGATCAACTGTAAAGCAGGCTCACTCAGTTCTTTGAATTCTGTACCCCAAATTTCATTGTGATCTACCAGCAAAAAAACTGATGTATTTAGAAAGACTTCAGAACTTGTTAATTTTCAGAACACTTTTTCCAATGTAATAATTTTGGATACAATCAGTCTTATGCATTTGAATGTATTTTCTCTCAAACCGCGGAATTGCAGATTTAATTATTCAATATTTTATAAGTGTTCACCATCTGATGAAATCAAGTCAAATATCATTTAAGCAAATCAGGTAACCCAAGCAGACATCCTTTCCATCAGAAAAAATATGACTGAAGAATTCAAATGTTTATGCTACTAAATTTAAAAAACACTTCAAAAATCATTAAGAAATAAATTACAGAGACTCTTAAAAGCTGTCAAGAGTTTAAATCATGTAGATTTAGCAATTTTTCAAAATAACTTTAAAAACAAGGTAATAAATATACTATTTTCATTATTTAGCTTGTAACCAATCACTTGTAACTAAAATTGTAAGTTCTTTGGTAGCAAACAGTTTGATGAGAGGTAAGATTTTTATTTCAATAAAGGTGTATATACATATATATTAAACTGAGGCATTTGACTTTGATAAAATTAGAAATGAAAAACTGTATAATCGGACTTTTCCTACAAATTAACATATATTACTAAAAATCTAGTCTAGCACTGATAAATCTACTTTTTGTTCTCACTCCAAAACTGCCATTGACACTGGGGGAGGAAGGCACTAACCCACCCAAGGGGAGAGTATTGCTTATGTCTCCACAGACTCGGGAGTGTGTGTGCAGACCCCACCACGGCGCACCCAACCTTGAGAGCAATGTAACCACGTGGAGAGAACAGAGTGGGCTACAGGTCTGACTCCAATCAGAGTCAAACTGACCCTCTCCCTATTAAACCTATAGATTGGGGAGAGGGGCTGGCCTGCCATGCCCACCCAGAAACAAGGAAAAAGGGAGAGAGTAAGGCTATAGACCTCATACTGACACACCAAGTCTGGTGGAGGACATCCCTGCACGAAGCTGCTAAGGCAGATAGAGAACTGTGGGGCCAACAGCAGCTCGAGACATGAGATCCCCACACTGGAGCATACCTCAACAAAGGACAATACTGGGGGACACGGCGTGGAGCGAGTCCAGTCTGAACCCCTCACAGCTGGCTGAACCAGCTGGAAGGGAATGTAACAGATCAGCAACGGGAGCAAAGTGACAAAACCCTTGAGGAACCCCCCAAAATAGACTTCAAGTTAAAAGAGGCAGTTCCCACAATCCCCCAGGGTCAGTGGGGAGATAATCATAAAGGTCAGAGGACAGACCTGTAATTATCGATGCTTTGGGGTTTGTTTAGGCTTTTTGTTGTTAGTTTATATACATGTATGTATATGTATATATATTTTCATTTTTTGTTTTGTTTTTGTATTGTCTACATTATTGTTGGTTTCCCTACCTATATAAGATAGGCACAGGAAACAAGTCTGAAGAGAAAGCAATGGGACAGAGGTTCTAGAGGACCCAAGGGAGAGGAGATGGTGAGAAGGGGAGTGGTGAGCAAACAGCACCATAGACGGGAACAACTAGGAAATGAATATCAACGAGGAGGAAGAAGTTGGAGCCACCTTGGGATACTGGAGCAGCAGCAATCTAGCTGAGAGGAAGTACTAAAGGGAAAGAAGGGAGAGTGTGATGGTGAGGCAGAAGGAAGCTATAAGGAAATGGAGAAAAGATCTAGGAAGCAAAGTTGTATGAATCCCCAATAAAATGATTTTAAAAACACACACAAAAAAACTAGTAGCCATCTAGCAGAGAAGCAAGCCCATAGAGAAGCATGCCAGCCTGTGTGATCATGAGGTGTTGGCAGGACCAGATAACAAGCATCAGAAGACCCCAAATAAACATTGTTGAGAAATAGAGGAGTTGGAACAGAGACACAAAATTCTTCTGTAAGCAATAGGATCCCACACAGAAGGGTCGCAAGGAAGGCATGAGTGAACCAAGGTGTATCATAGCACTGATGAAACATACAATATTTCTCTGGTTCGTTGAGGCTTTATCACCACCACCACCACCACCCCAATCATGACCCAAGTCCTGCTTTTCACTGTAGGCTCAATCAGAGCATATACACAGATAACAGGAAAAAACCCTAGCAACACAGGAATACAGGTCAGATAAGCCCCTCAGGAACAGAAATGGGAGTAGTGATACCAGGAGGTTAGGGGGAAGGTAGGGAGAGAAGAGGGGAAGACACCGAGGGGGAAGGGAGGCAGTGGTCAATGTAAGATATGAATATAATATTTGTCATTTTTCAAGGGGGTCATAAGGGTGGGTGGAGGGAGGGTAAAAGAGGATCTGATACCAAGGACTCAAGTAGAACGTGTTTAGAGAATAATAATTGCAACATATATACAAATATGCTTGATTCGATTGATGTATGGATTATTGTAAGAGCCTCCAATTGCTATCGAGCCAATGTCGACTGATAGTGACCCTCTGGGTTTCTGAGACTAAATGTTTATAGGAGTAGAAAAGCCCCGTCTTTCTCCCTTGAACGTGCTAGTGGTTTTAAACTACTGACCCTGTGACACAACACAACTCATAACCACACCACCACCAGGGCTCCTTTGTTAGCAGGTGATTAACTATTTCAATCTTTATTTTTTTATTTTTTACAAAATTTAGCACCACTGTCCCACCCATGGTACACGATTTCTCTGTTGGTTTTCATAAGTGGCAGCACCCCAAGAGCTCACAGACTACACTCACAGTTATATGGGTTTTGTTAGGGGAGTAGCAGGTTACAAATCAGGATCAGAAATCCTCATTTGTGATACAGTTCTTGGACCAGGACATTGAGGAGGATGTTGGAGCAACCTTGGACTAGTGGAGCGGTAGCAATCGAGCTGAGAGGAAGTACTGAAGGGAAAGAAGGGAGAGTGATGGTGGGGCAGGAGAAAGGTAAAAGGAAATGGAGAAAACAGCTAACTCTGGGTCTTCTACCTGGCCCACTGAATAGTCTTACCAAGCCCTTTTTAGTCTGCCAATAAGGATCAAGGCACCCCCATTCTGTCAGGCCAGTCTCCTGCCTGAATGCACTCTAGACATGGCTTTGGGTATTGAGTGCCAACACTGTCTCTTGTCATCCATATCTTTTGCCATCCATAATGCCTCAGCAATCTGTCCTCTGGATCAAGAAGGTTCACCTCAGGCAATTTGGATCCCCAGTACTCCATTCTTGGTCCTTTTTTCTTGAGAGTAGTGAGATTCCTCTTTACTCCCCTGGCGTGGCTCATTTTAAGCCTTGCGTGATGACAGAACTGACCGATCCCCACATTAGGATTCACTACCCTGTTTACATGGCCACACCCCCCCCCCCAAGAGTACCAGGCCCTGCATGTACATTATGTGCAAGCTAATCTCTGTTGTGGGACACAAGCACCTGCCATTTGCACAGTCCCGCCTAGTCACTATTGAAATATTGACTGAAATATGATAAAGAAAAGAGAAATTACCGTGGCCTGCCAGAAGTACAAATAAAGCAGAAGTAGTAGAAGAAAGTATAGAGTACTCTTTTAGAAGCAAGGGTGGCGAGACTTCATCTCACATACTTGGGTCATGTTATCAAGAGAAACTAGGTCCTGGAAAAGGACACTGTGATAGGGATTATGTCAACTAGACAGTCCTGGATGGGGGTGGAGTCAAAGCGTTCAGTCAAGTCACAGCCTGATGACACTTCTTTGATGGTATAAACCTTGTGTATAAGAGTGAGAGGCTGGGGTCTGCTGGAATGCTGCCTACCTCAAGGGGTCGTCCCATGTGGGCCACCCAACCCTGAGGGTTGCTGGTGTCCTTCCAGGTTTCCAATGACTTTGGATCCACACAAATATTCATCCATGAGCCTGTGATCTTTCTGCTTCCCAGTTCATCATTCTACCTCACTGGTCTGCATCTATGTGAATTTGGAGAGGGATTTATGGTCTAGCAGTGGTCTGGGGCTCCTTCCTGATGTAAGGGATAGAAAGTTCATGATAGAAAGTTCTTGTACATAGATGAGGGTCACAGGTTTGTTTCTCTAGACAACCTGGCCTAACAGGAACATCATGCTTGGTAAAGTACAGGGTCAGCAAAAGAGAGGAATACCTTCTGTGAGATGGATGGGCACAGTGGATGAAGCAGAGGGCTCAAACATAATGACAAAAGGATGGTGCAAGACTGGATAGTATTTTGCTCTATTATAGATCAAGTCCATATGAGTTGTAACCAACTGGACAGCAATTAGCAACAACAACACCTACTCATATGATGGGAGTTATAAGACTGTGGCTAGAAGAGTGATATCAATTAACAAGAGATTGGAAGAAGCCAACTTACTTTATAAGAGGCATTATTATTTCGATTTACCCCACATTTAACATAGTAGAACCACAGACCTTGGTGCTAATCTGTTCTAGAAGGCGCGTCCAGATGCAATGCAGTAGAGTTCCGAATGAATTTTTCCCATAAGAAATAATCTGAAAGCATACTAATCCATTCTGGACCACCAGCAGTTTTTATCCCAACTTTGCCTTTTTATACAAAACATAACACAGAAATTTCAAAGTAAGTTCAGAGTTAAATAATATAATTTAAATAAGTAGCACAACATTAAGGAAGTTTTTAACAACTATAGTGTGGCCCATACCTTGAGATTGATGAGGATCTGGATCTGTGGACACGGATGTGGAGAGGAGGTGTGGAGAGTCACTGTTTGGAAGGGGAATCTCCTTACATAAAATCAACTGGTAGCTGCTTTTCAGGAGTTTTTCCTCTTCTTTGCCTTTTTTCACCAAGACCTGATTGGCTTTCTCTAAAAAAAAAAAAAAAAATCTGTCTACTGTGGTCCGCTGTTGGCGTAACTGATATGTTAATCTGGGTACACTAGAGAAACAAATCCACAGAAAGTCATATGTTATAAGTGATACTTTTATATAAAGGGTAAGTATACATTAAGGAAACATCCCAATCCGGTTCTGTCCAAGTCCATAAATCCAACAGTAGCCCACATGTCCAACGCCAATTTACAAAATCCTCCTCAATCTCACAAAACACACGCAATGATGCCAACTGCAGGAAGAAGGCTGAATCAGTGACTGTGTGAGCATCTCCGTGCTGGCAGGGGTCTTCATGCGGCTGCTCCAGCACCCAGGGTTGCACCAGGGTAGCTCCATGGGTGGCTTCTCCTCAGGGATGTCTGGCAGGAAATGAGCCTTGCCAGCTGATGCAGGGAACTGGCTAAAGCAGCCTCACCCTGGTCTGACCATCAGACAGTAAGAGCCCCAAGAACTAGAAAGGCAAGCCTCACCAAGTCATTTATCTCTTTGCCCTTCAATTAACTGTCCTTAAATTAATCCCACATGTGTTCATTGGCCAAGTTGGCACCATAAATTTAAGTATCCTGACTGTTTTCTAAAGAGTTTACTAAATTATGATCAACAATGTGGTTCCTTATCATGATGAGCCTTAAAAAAAAAAAACTCCTTCATAATTTGGACCTGTGTCTTTTTATCTAATAACAGACAAAAAACCACAAAAACGAAGAAAATTATAGCAAGGCACTTGAATACAGCTGCAAAAGGTTTAAACAACAAGTACTAACAATGGCTACTAACCCCGAGTGACCGAAACATGAACTGTTTTTGTTTTCAAAAATCACATACATTGTGTTGGATTGCCATGCTTTGAGCTCTGATGGAAACTTTTCTCAATATTTCCCATCGAAATTGGATTATGTCAAATACCAATGGAGTTGTGTACTGGAGTTTTACTCTATTTTAACATTTTTTAAAACCCCTGAAAGCTTCCTTTCTAATCTCCTTGACTTGGGGGTGTGCGTGTGTCTAATTGCCTTCAAATTTGTGACTCAATTAGTCCCACTGGGAGACTCCTAATAGAAATGAAGAAGTAGGAGGAAGAGGAGGAGGAGGAGGAGGAGGAGGAGGAGAAGAAAGCAGTAGAAACAAACAAACAAAAAATCCAAATTCGGGGCTGAGCCCTGGTGGCATAGTGGTTGTGCGTGGGACTGCGGCCCACTGGGATGGAGGTTCAATTCCAGCAGTGGGGCTGGGCCTCCTACTCCCACCACCGGAGAGCAGTGATGCCCCACCCCCCCAAAAAAATCCAAATTCACAGCCATTGAGTCGATGCTGACTAAAAGGACCTTATAGAACAAGGTAGAACTGCTCTTGTGGATTTCCAAGACAGTAACTCTAAAAAACAAAACATGACACGTTCCTTTAATGTTCTTTCTTTTATATAATCATTTTATTAAATCACTTTTTGAGTCCTTTAAACATTTTACTGTATGACTCTTATCACAGTCCATGACTGTAACTCTTCACAGGAGTAGGAAGTCCCCTCTTTGTCCCTCAGAACTTCTGGTGGTTTCGAACTGGTGACCATGCAGTTAGTAACCCAATCGTAGCCACTTTGCCACCAAAACTCCTCAACAGAAATATGGGGTTGGAAAAATCAGGAAGCCCTAAGGAGTGCTGTCATGAAGGATCATTAAAAGCCACTTGGAGGGGCTGAGCCCCGGTGGCGTAGTGGTTGTACGTGGGACTGCGGCCCACTGGGACGGAGGTTCAATTCCAGCAGTGGGGCTGGGCCTTCTGCTCCCACCATGGGAGAGCAGTGATGCCCCCCCCCCCAAAAAAAAAGCCACTTGGGTCACCCAGTGCCTCCTAGACGTCCATGCCTCAGGCACTACAGCCTAAAACATTGGTTCTCAACTTTCTTAATGAAGCCACCCTTTGGTACAGTTCCTCACGTTGTGGTGACCCCAAACATAACATTATTTTTGTTGCTACTTCATAACTGTAATTATACTACTGTTGTGACTTGGGTGACACCTGGGAAAGGGTCATTTGACCCCTAAAGGGGTCGCCATGCACAGGTTGAAAACCACTGGCCTTGACTGATTTGGAAGGGTGAGTTGCTATGACTTTGTTTTGTAGAGGGGAAGAAACACTGTGCATCTCAGGAGGGTTTTGTTTTGCTTTTTCTCAGTTGGGACGTTTGAGAAAAGGATGTGTATGAAGTGAGAATGTGGAGGTTGACTCTCTAAAACGGCCCTTTCTCAGGGAAAGGTTAGTCCGTGGTATACCTAGGGTTACATAGAGGCTGTACGGAGATGTCTGGCCCAAACAGTTGAAAATGCCTCTCTTTAATTCTGTGAGTCTAATCATAAAATACTTTTATCAGTGGTATTATGTTTTGTGGGGACGGGCGGAGGGAGAAGGTGTTCACGTTTGATAAAGGTTCTTATTTCAGACTCTCTTCGTGACCGCTGAGAAAACTGGGTTAATCTTTTGCAGGGGGCAAGGGTGTAAAATAAACGGGCCTGCCCCTTCTTCCTCATTGATGTCAGAAAACCTATCCATCAACCAGCCGACACCAAGCCTTTTGAGCTGCTTTTATCTGATAATGTCAAGCACACCTGGGTTAGCATTGTTCCCACCTCAGTCTAGTGCTTATTCAGTCCCGGGCTGTGTCGCAATTGCGCACACACTGGGGCGGGTGTTGTGAAACAGTGTTCAGTGCAGACAGCTGAAACGCAATCACTTGATCCATTGAGTGTTTGGGTGATTGCGCTCCTCCCGCCTGGCTTGCCTGGAAAGTATGAAGAGCCCCACTGGGAACAATGGCTGGGACTTTCGTCCACTCAATGTGGAGAGAGCACGTGTGAATGCCACACAATCACGTCCCAGACCAGGGACAAAAAAGGCAGGTAGCATGAAAAAAATAAGAATTCGTAGTGGTTGAGTGGGGGACTGCGGCCAACTGGTTTGGCGGTTCAAATCCAGCAGCAGCAAGGCTGGGCCTCCCACTCCTACCAGAGGACAGCGATGCCTAATAATAAAAAAGAATTAAAAAAAAAAGAATTTATAAATTATCAAGAGTTCGGGGGGGTGGGGAGGGGAGGAGAGAAATGAGTCCCATGGGCTCACGTAGAAAGAAAATGTTTTGAAAAGGATGATGGCAACATGTGTACAAATGTGCCTGACACAATGGATGGATGGATGGAGTGTGATAAGAGCTGTAAGATCCCTCAATGAAATGATTGAATAAAAAAGAAAAGAAGAAAGGCAGGTAAAACATACACCTAACTGTCAAGTAGTAAAGTTGACTATCAATCCTACATTTTTTTCTTCAGGCAACTTTCCTGTGGTCTGCAGATTAGTAATTTGGGAAATGAGATGAGAAAGAAGGGAATAATAACAATAAAGATGTCATATGTAAGAAGGTTTCAACGTAACAAGTTAAGATAATCATGTATAAATGATTTTTTCCAAATAGATGGATTAATATTGTACAGTAGGAATTTTTGGCTGTCTTAGACACTGTAGGATTTTTTTTTATTCTTAAGAAAGGCTATTATTTCATTCAAATACCACACTACGCTACCCTTTTTTATGGCCCTGCTAAGTGAAGTAATTTATTCCCAGATTGTATTTGAATGTCAGGTTAGGGAAGAAAATTTACTGTGACTGTTCCAGACAAAGGGAGCTAGAATAAGATAGGCATTAGGAATTCCTTCAGGCTAAGTGAAATCTCTGTATGATGAAGTTGGGACTGCATAACCAGAAAACCACGTCTTGGTGTTTGCGTCCTTGGTCCTATCCTCACTGTATTTTGTCCCTATGAGGCACAAAATCCTATGGATCACATAGAGATCCATCGTCAGGGAAAAACAGTTGCAAGAATCAAAGGACATGTACTCTGGCAAAATAAAGAACCACCCAAAACAGGGGGGACCTTCAGTGAGAGGCATTGGTCCAGTACTTCAAAAACAAACGTGTGTGTGTGGTCTTTGACTCTCGTCTCCTTTGTCTCAGTGGTATTGTTTTAAAAATAAATAAATACAAGTTTCCATTTTACAGCATTGTTGGAAAGCTTTATCGATATCTTAATCCTTTGTAATTAGTGGATCCTGACTCTGAGTGACCTGATAAAAGTCAGAGTTTAACTGCGCCCCACAAAATACTTGATGGCTGATGTTCCAGAGTAGATCACTAGGCCTTTTTCAGGATAGAACTAGACTGCCAACCTTTCTGCTCGCAGTCTTAGGGGCTAACCAAGTATACTCCCTTCAGTAGACCAGATGCCTGTGGAGCCAGTGCTGTCTCAATATTGAAGGGACTTTGGTAGGGGAGTGGGCTCCTAGTTGGACCGTGACCTGAAATGTCAGCAGTTGGAACCCACAAGCTGCTTCATGGAATAGCAGGGAGGTTTTCTGCTCCTATACAGATTTGTAGCTTCAGAACTCTGAAGGGGCCTTTTTTTTTGTTTAGAAACCATCTATATTTCTATTTTGTTTTTAAAAAAGTTTTATTGGGGGCTCTTACAGCTCTTGTCACAATCCATCCATCCATCCATTGTGCCAAGCACATTTGTTGCCATCATCATCATCCTCAAAACATTTTCTTTCGACTTGAGACTTTGGTATTAGCTCCTCATTTCCACCCCCTCCCTTTCTGCCTCCCCTAACTTATGAACCCATAATAATTTATAAATTATTATTATTTTGTCATGTCTTACACTGCCTGACATCTTCCTTCAACCACTTTTCTGTTGTCCATTCCCCAGGGAGGAGGTTACATGTAGATCCTTGTGATCAGTTCCCCCTTACTACCCTACCTTCTCTCCACTCTCCTGGAATCACCACTTCACCACTGGTCCTGAGGGGTTCCTATGTCTTCAATTGCTTGTGTTTCCAGTTCCTATCTGTACCAGTGTATATCATCTGGTCTAGCCGGATTTATAAGGTATAATTGGGATCACGATAGTGGGGGGCAGAAGGGGCATTAAAGAACTAGACGAAAAGTTGTATGTTTCATCAGTGCTACACCCAAACTGGCTCATCTCTTCCCCAAGACCCTTCTGTAAGGGGATGTCCAGTTGCTTACAGATGAACTTTGGGTCCCCACTCCTCACTCCCCCTCATTCACAATGGCTTGATTTTTTGTTCTTTGATGTCTGATACCATCAACACCTTGTGATCACACAGGCTGGTGTGCTTCCTCCATGTGGGCTTTGTTGCTTCTCAACTAGATGGATGCTGTTTATCTTCAATCCTTTAAGACCCCAGATGCTTTATCTTTTGATAGCCGGCACCATCAGCTTTCTTCACCACAGTTGCTTATACACCTGCTTTGTCTTCACCAATTGTGTCAGGAAGATGAACATCATGGAATGCCAGTTTAATGAAACAAAGTGTTTTTGCATTGACGAAGTACTTGAGTAAAGGTCCAATGTCCATCTGCTACCTTAATATTAAACCAAAATATATATGCACAGAGATCTATTTCCCTATCATCATACATGAATATATTTACATATGTACATGCCCATAAAGGGCATTCTATAAATGTCCTTTGCCTCCTAGTCCTTTTTTTAAAAGTTTTTTAACAACTATAATATGGCCCATACCTTGAGATGGATGAGGATCTGGATGTGTGGACACAGATGTGGAGAGGAGGTGTGGAGAGAGTCATTGTTTGGAAGGGGAATCCCCGTCCATCAAATCAAGTACTAGTAGCTGCTTTTCAGAAGTTATTTTCCCCCTTCTTTGCCTTTTTCACTAGGACATGGCTGGCTTTCTCTTTTTAAAAAATCTGTCTAAGGTGGTCAGCTGTTTGTGTTTCCTTAACTGTTTTCTCAAAGGTTTTACTAAATTTTCATCAACAATATTGGACATGGCTAATCAGTTCCTTATCATGATGATTTCTTTCAAAAAACTCTTTCTTAGGACCTATGCTTTTTATCTAAAAACAGTACAAAAAACCCACAAAAGCTAAGAAAATTATAGCAAGATCCTTGCATCACAGCTGCAAAAGGTTTAAACAATGCACATCGGGTCGGACTCTGATGTTTTGTTTGAACTCCGAAGCAAAATGTTCTCGACATTTCATGTTGAAATCTGATTATGTTGAGTACTGATGCGGTCGAGTACCAGGTTCTACTGCACATATTTGGTAATTTTGCTTTGTTTAAATCATTTTCTTAGATACTTCTAAGGAGTGCCAGTCTGACTCTCTTGGAATGCAAGTGAGCAGATTTAAGGCAAGCTATCTCCAGTGTGTGGCATTCTGGTTACTTTCTGTTCAACGCCACTAGGAGATGCAGGAGAGAACAGCAAGCCTGTCTGCATTTCATAAAAACTTTAGATTGACCTTCACGGGAACCCAGACAGTCCATTCACAGCTGTCCTGTGACTTTTCTTTGAGTCTGAATTGATTCAAGGGCAGTAGATAAGGAGTCTGAATAGCTTGCCAGCATCTAACAACTCTCCTTCAGGCACGGGAAGGCTTCCGGAGACTCAGCTCTTTGTGGTCGAGGGCCTGCTCCTGAGCACGTGGGCATCTCCAGATCCCCTCGGTTGCCAGAGTGGGCTGACACTGTAGAAGTGAGACTGACACACTTCCCATGGATTTCCCGTCATTGCTGGTAGAAGGAGGACCAGTTGTCTGCTACGTGTGTAACTCGATTGGTTTTCAGGGTTTTCCCTTGCAGAGCTTCTTGGATGATTCTCACTTAGTTTAAAACATCATTTCCTGCTTAGAGAATGGGAGAGAGACAGAGTGGGGGAAGGGATAACATGAGGGGGAGGGGGCACAAGAGAGGGTCCTCTGCCTCCTAGGTCTGTAATATGTTCCATGTTCTTTAACTTGCTCTACCCAAGGGCAATTTATTTGATCATATATGATTGCTTCCTGACAATAACTTTGGCTAGAAGAATTAGCCAAATACCTGGTGTGTTAGGCAAGATTCTCTAGAGAAGTAAAAACCGGGCCCTTATAGACACACTGAACTCACTGCCAACGAGTCAATGCTGATGCACAGGAGCGCCTGTGGATATCCGAAGTTGTAACTCTTTACAGAAGTAGAAAGCCTCGTCTTTCTTCCAAGGAGCTGAGGTTGGCTTGGAACTGCCTGCCGTGTGGATCACAGCCCAACTTCTAACCTCTGTGCCACCAGGGCTCTAGGATACAGGCTTGGGTGCCTTAAATTTTCCATGGTTCAAGCATCGGTGATGCTACCACCTGAACTAGTACTCTGCCCATTGGCGAACTGGCTCTGGCTGTGATAATAAGGGTCATATGAGGGAGAGTGGAGACCCGGGAGTCAGGTTGGCAGATGAACTACTGCATCGGTTTGGTAGAAGATTAATTGACATCATCCCCATATCATTGATTTCATTACCAAAGTACCAACTGGCCTAACAGCAGGCTGTGGTGATGGAAAGTAAGCCGCAGACCCCATGATGTGATCTAAGCGTGTGGAGGACTTCATGGGAGCAGGAGTCACCATGAATGGATCAGCCTGGACACAGAGACATGAAGAACAGAGGGTGTTTGTTTTCTATTTTATTTTATTTATTTTGGGGGAGGGCATCACCGCCCTCTGGTGGGAGTGGGAGGCCCAGCCTTGCTCCTGGAGAGCTGCTGCAGGATTTGAACCGCCAAACTAGTGGGCCGCAGTCCGGCACTCAACCACTTAACACCACCGGGGCTCAGCTGGGTGTTTGTTTTCTAAATAGCTGAAACAATTTGTAAACAAATACAAGCATGGGAGCATAAAACACAACTCGCTAGGATAGCGTTTTCTCATTGGAGTCTCCGTTTTTCTCAAGATAATGCTTGATCGAGATTCTACACCTGTCCTGGATTCTGGCACTGATTTGCAATGCCACCTCCACCTGCTTGCTCATACGGAGCCAGCTTCAACCTGGTAAGGACTGTTCTTGAAATCCTGTCTAGAGTCCTGACCCTGAAGGTTTGTAAGAATAATGTTAGATCTAGCGCTGAGCTGGCTTCTCAGATTTCTGCTAGACTGGTTCTACAGCTCTTGCTCTGCAGGACTGGGTGTTCCCCGTGCCACTCATGTGTGTTTGCACTGAAGGGACTTGCTGGCTCGAGCACTGGTGTAACACAAATACTTGCTGGCTTAAAAGACAGTCACTCATTAGACGTTATCAGCAAATTTAATGGAACATCTAAGACTTGTGTTTCAGTACCAGTAAAATCTAAGTTAGTTTACTTTAACCTACTGTAGACATTGTAATGCACAATCCCAGGCCTTGCCTTTAGAGATTCTAGGGTGGGACCTAAGGTTTATTTGAAAGCAAACAAGCAAATAACCCTCATTTTGTTCAGCAGATAGACATTGGACTATCTGTTCGCCATCACCGGTGGCATTTCACTGTTGTGAATTCAGTTCTGTCCCCTGAAAATTTACCTTGTCGTCTTTACTCCTGGAACTTATGAAGGTGACCTGGTTTGGAAAGAGGACTTTTGAAGATGTTATCAGTAGACAGGAGACCACACAGGAGTAACTGCTGCTGCTGCTCTGTGTGGCTGAGTGGGGTCCGAAACAGAGACTCCCTATCCAACAAAAGAAACACTGCCTGACCCTGCGCTGTCCTCATGATTTCCGTTAGGTTGAAGCTCTTATTTCAGTCATTGTGTCAAGCTGTCTTCCGGAAGGTCTTCCTCTTTTCTGCTGAGCTGCAGCTTTACCATGATGTCCTAATTCAATGGGAAAAGGGTTGCAAGGATGAGGAGGAGACAGAGAATGAACCTCCCAAGATGTTGCATCTGCACATCGCAGTGGCTCCCAGAGGCCGAGAGAGACAAGAAAGGATCCCCCTAGAGTACACAGAGAGAATAAGTCCTCGCTGACATCCTGCATTCTGACTACCAGTCTCCAGAACTGTGACACAATACACCTCTGTTCTGATAAGTCACCCCGCTTGTGGTTCTTGGAAACGGCAGTCTCAAGAATGTCTTACACTGACCAATCAGGTCATGTTCATTGAAGGTTGCTCAGCATTCTGCTCAGCTCTTCTGTCTGGCAGGGAGGAAAGCCACTCTCTGAGGGACAGCAGCATTTCTCTTTGTCGACAGGCAGTAAAACCAGCCAGCAGAGAGAGATGGGGCAGTAGCCATACAGATGCCAAGCTGGGACAGGTCCCAGATGCCCTGGCAGCTATCCAGCCCCCAGGCGCTTCCCCAGGCCTGGACACCTGCCTGTCCTTGCTTCCGGAGACATTGGCTTTGTCCTTATCATGGATTTCTCTCTGTGGGTCAAGCCAGCACGAGTTTCTTTCTGTTACTTGCAACAAGGGGTGCCAACGAGCACGAGTCTAACGAAAATAGGTTCCCTGAGCCCGTGAGCTTCTGTTTGTGATGATAGAAAACTTGGCAAGGATTCTGGGTGCTCCTTGACAACGATGGTGGTGAGCTGTCCTCTCACATCCATTGGCTGCGAGGTGAGGAGGCACAAGGGCCTGGAAAAGGACATGGTACTGGGGAACGTAGAAGGACACGAGAAAGACGGATGGACACAGTGGCTGCAACAATGGACCTGAGCACAGGAGCAATGGTGAGGATGATACAGGACTGGACAGTGTTTCATGCTATTGGACATAAGGTTGCTGTGAGTCGCAACTGACTTGCTGGCACATAACAACAACAACAACAACAACATGCATGATGGTGGCAGCATGTGACGGATTCATTGATAGCACTAAATTGTAGACCTAAAAAATGATACAGTGGCAAATAATATTACATATATTTTTTACAACAATCTAAAAATAAGACGGGTTTTTCTAAAGAACTAAGTGGCACAACCCTCTGAACTCCACTGCCCACCTCGAGGTTAGCCATTTGAAGACACCTGGTGGCCCGTCAGAAGACAAACTCGGTGCTTCCCAAAGCCACAGCCTTGGAAGTCTACGCAACAGTTTGACTCTGACACCAATGGGATCATTATGGGGCGGGATGCACTAGACGGCGGCTAAGAACAAAAATGAACAAGCAAGGCATGGACTTTAAGCACCCTCTGGCATGAAACAGCAGCTTTCTTCCCAAACAAGTCTGGAAATAGACTCTTGCCTCTTGCTTTGATGAGGAAAAAGCAAAACTCTCTCATCATCTAATAGGTTATTCAGCTAGAAGCTTGTTACACAGAGTACTTCTTTACAAAAAAAATTACAGCTGGGTATAAGGAGAAACGAAAGGAAGCAACATACAATAAGCTGGACCCCACCCCAAATCCCCAAGGGATAGGGAAACTCGGCCCATGGAGGGGCACAGATGGCTTCTCGGCTTGGCCGACTTCAGTCCTATTGAGGCCCATCTGGACTTTCTGCCTCACGCTCTCTGTCAGCCTGAGGCTGGCTGAGGTCCCCCAACTGGGCAGGGAGTTTTGACCAGTTGGGTGTAGCTTATGGTTGAAACAATCAACACTATCCAAGAAACAAATAGAGTACAGCTGTTCTTAGCTAGAAAAAGCAGGCAATGTATTCTGTACCAAAGGGAGCAACTCTGACCAAGCTGGGATGCCCACAGGATCTTAATTATTCCTCGAGTCTCGAACAGGAGTTATGTTCAAGCCTCTGGCCCACCATCACACCCTGAGCCAAACAGAGTCATTTCCATAGCCAGGGAGCTGCACATTTATATCAGCATCTCAATACTCAGAGGCTGCAAACTCAAATAAGGACTCCATGGTCAGAGACGGCACTTGGCCAAGCAGCTCTGTTCTGCTTGTCCCTGTGGCCACAAAGTGACTTTCTTACCTTCTCAGTCAGCCAGCTGGATGGCAGATGTCTGCCTCCCAGAGTGTAAGAGCCACAACAGAGCAGGAGCAGAAAAGGCCACTCCACCATAAATGTGGGTCTGTCACGTCTCTGGGAATCCCCTGGGTGGTGCACATTGTTTATGCAGTTGGCAGCTAACTGGACACCTGGAGACTCAAGTCCACCCAGAGGTACCTCCAAAGAAACACCTGGTGATCACTTCCGAAAGGGTCAAACCAACCCAAGTCCTCTGGGAGCTCAGTTCCACCCTGGGTTGTCGTCATGCATTGGCTTAGATCTGGAGGTGTCTGGTAAGGTCTACGACTGGCCACCTAACCATGGCCTTGACATTATTCCCCAGGAACATGAAGTGTTCTGCAGGAGCCTCTGGAAAGGAGTGTGGCTTCTGCGTCTTTTTCACCTCCTGGTTTCACAGAGAACAGATTCACCTTTAGAAAAATAATCATAACAATTTGTTGTGGGGTTTTGTGGTTATTGAGAATATACACACAACAGAACAACCCATTCAGCCAGTTTGTACATGTACAATTCAGTGCGATTGATTACATTCTTGGAGGTGTGCAACTCTTCCCACACTCCTTGTCTGAAGTGTTCCTTAACTTACGACTCCCCAAGGTTCCTATCTACCTTTTCTGCTCCTGTACTCAATTTGATCCCATCCACTAACACTAACCTCACTGCCATCAAGTTGAGGCTGACTTCAGAGCGGCTCTGGGGGACAGCATCAAGCTGCCTCTGTGACTATAACTCTGTCTGGGAGGAAAGAGCCCCGTCTTTAACCCCAAGGAGCAGCAGATGATGCTCTCCAACTGCTGACTGTGGGGTTAGCGATCCGGTGCCTAATGCCATGCCCCCTTTGGATCCCATAGAGGTGGCTCTTTCAAAGAAGCCAATACTTAAGGTGGACATTCTCTTTTTGTTAATTAAGAGATCATTTTACTGCGGGCTCTTACAACCACCCAGACATTAATTGTATCAAGCATATGGGTACATATGCTGCCATCAGTTCCTCTCCTCCACTGCCTCTGCCCTCTTAAGTGGACAGCCTTTATTTACTATGCTAGACAATTGTTTGTTATTTCAACCATAGAAAAGACTGCGGGGGATCTTTTTGGTTTGAGGTCCGAGGTGGAAAGCAGATTTCAGAACAATATTTTCGGTGCTTCATCCCGAGGAAGCGCAACCTTTATTTGTGTATTGATTGGGTTGCCGAGCATTTTGCTTGAAGAAAAAGTGTCTCCAAGCTAGTAAAGGCCAACTCTGAGTGTGGAGTTGTGTGAGGACGTGCATGCCCTTGCTCACTGGGTGCTGTGCTGGTACATGCTCCCCCGGTGAGGCACTCTTCAAATAAGCCCGCCCACACCGTTCTGTCCAATGTCGCAAAGCTCCTGGGTGGGAAAACCTGCCACGGACTCCGGGTCCCTTGGGCCCTAGCGCCTTAACTGACGTTGTTCTCTGGGAGGCTCCACAGGATGCATCAGCCTTTCCTTCACCGTCTCACCTTTGGCTGCACGGGAATCACCCAGGAAGCTTTAAGAATCACACACGCCAGGAGACACTATTGTCATCGATCCTGGGCACAGGGTTGGTTTTTATTCTTTCTCTCAGGCTGGAGAACTGTCCCCTGGGACACAGCGCTCCCCCTCGGTGAGTCTCGCTCTTCAGCTCTGGGACCAGAAGGGGCAAGGCTGTGGGAGGTACTTTCCTGGGATGCAAAATGTGCCGCTGTTCCAAAGAACTCTGTAATCAAGGTACGCAGCTGGTGCCGCATTTTTAAGTTAATTAATGCACAAAAAAGTCATGAAATGATCAACATGTCAAAAATTGAATTAGACAAGAGCTGACTAGGGCTGATTGAATTAGGGTGAGGGAGGAGGGAAGGAAGCTGAGCAAGTCTATGTTTGGCACTGGTCTATCTAAAACACACACACACACACACACACACACACACACACACACACACACACCAAACTCACAGTCACAGCGAATGCCTGATGAAGTGGGGTCGACCCATTGCAGCCCTTACCGGACAGTTTCTGAGACGGTGACTGTGCACAGGAATAGGAAGCCTCACGGTCCTCCCTGGAGTAGCTGTGGTTTCAAAGTGCTGACCTCTTGGATTGAAGCCCACCCAGTAACAGCTACACCACCAGAACTTCAGTGTGCACGATTTTAGATTTTTCAAGGCATCCCATTAAAGTATTGTTGATTTAAAATATGTATTCCTCACTCAACTCCAATCCTGGCCCAGTCAGTAAATAGTTCCACAAGAGGAGCAAATCAGGTTTTTATTTTGTTTTGCTTGTTCAATTTATTCCGAAGCGAGGAGGGAAATATCCACAAAAGCATGTCCTAATGTAGCAGAGAAAACCCTAGGCAGGTGACGCTCTGATGAGTTCATGAAGCAGTGAGGTGAAAACTTGAACAGAGAAATGTCCTCCCTCCGCCGTCGGGAGAGAAAGGGGCAGGAGGAAGGCCCCACTTGGTCAGGCATCAGCTCAGGGCACTGCAGACAGCCCCTGCTTTTCCTCTGCCTTGCTTCAGATGTGGCGGAGCTCTGGAGCTGTCCACAGGGTGCCCCATTAGACAGGGCTGGATGCCTAGCTTTCTTTGTTGAGCTCTTGCTCCCATGTCTGTAAAACAGAGCTAATGCTACACTCCTCACACCGAGTTTTAAGACTAAATGAAGTTATATATAGAAAGTAGTTTGCACTGGTGCATTCGAAGCGATGAGTGAATGGACATGTGAACACACAAGCAAACAAATACATACGTGTCCCTAAAAAACCGGAATAGGCTGGGCAGAGCGAAGATTTCGAAGTACTGAACTTATCCTGTTAAACAATTTGCTCTGAGGTAGTGCACTCAGAGGCGTCAACTGGAAAGGTTCTCCCTGGTCACAGTGAATACTTCTTTGCAGAAGCACTTTCAGTCACTTTTTTTTTTTTTTTTTAATGATGGTCAGTTTAAGAAAATGACGTGCTGCTCTGAAATTTTGTTTCCTGCTCAGGAAAAATGTCACAGAAACTGTTGTGACGTGAACACAGCTCACAAGGACAGTGGCATGGGAGCAACTGAAGGATAGTTTTCTTGTTTCAAAGGGTGAAATGTCAATTGAGGATGAACCTCATTCTGGCTGGCTGTCACCTTTCCGAACAGATGGAAGAGACGGTTGATTCTTAGTGCATTTGGCGTTCATTCTACCAGGTCAGACTGCAAATCAAGCTTTCGATTTACAGGTTCTGAAAACGCAGCCTAACAATCTATGACAAAAAGGTCTGATATGTGGCAGTTGGGGGACTGGTTTTGCCACCATGACAAAGCTCCTGCTCATGCAGCCATTTCAGTGTGCCAGTTTCGGGCAAAAACCAGCAGGCCTCCCTTGCCTCACGCACTTTGCTCACCTGACTTCGCTCTGTATGACTTCCTTTTGTTTCTGGGAATGAAGTGGGGTAGGGAAGGACAGTGATTTGACAATGTAGAACCAGTTAAGGAAAATTGCAGGAGGTGCTGTCACCCATTCAAACAGATGAGTTTGAAAAATATTTCCAAGAAGGGAATCACAGAGTTGACAAATATATTGAGTGTAAGGGAGAGTACTTTAGAGGTGGTAAGATTGTTTTGTAAAAAGTAATTTTTTTTTCTTTGAAATGCATAGCTCTACCTTATCTCTCTTCATTTTGGGATTCTTTCACTGGTCACTTAGTAGCTTGCCAGAGGATAAGCCAAATAAACCCGTTAGTATTAGTGCTCATTAACCTCACGGAGTACTTGGGTGATGTACGTGGTTCATTTTCTCAGCTGCTAACCAACATGTTAGCAGGTTCAAGTCCACCCTGACCACAGGTTGAGGACCCCTGGGCTGTCCAAACTGCTGCTTAGATGTGCTGTAAGTCAAAGAGCACACAGTTCTTCAGGGGAAGCTCTCAGAGGTGGTAACATCTCCTTCAGAAGGATCTAGACCTAGATTAAGACTGTGTGGAGAAATAATTGCTTCATATTTGGGGTCTTTTGTTGAATAAATGTTGCCATGATTTTATAGCACATCTTTGTTTCTTAAAAACTTGCCCAAGGGCTGAGCCCTGGTGGCGTAAGTGGTTGAGTGTGGGACTGTGGCCTGCAGGCTTGGTGGTTCAAATCCAGAGGCAGTTCTCAGGAGCAGCGCTGGGTAGCTCCCACGACCTACAGAAGGCAGTGATGCCCAAAAAAACAAAACAAAACAAACAAACAAAAAAAAACTTGCCCTCCTAAATTGCGGTCTTCTGAGGGGTTCCTCCTTGTTACACATTTTCTACCAGCATGTGTGTTAATGATCACCCCCTGCCCCTCCTGGCAGGTACCCAAATAATGAGACTGGAATCCTTTAGACTGCAGCTCCCTCAATTCAAGCTTCAAAGTGTCATCTTTCAGCTCCTGTTTGAGCATTGGTTTAGCATAAGAATTGAGAGACCTTCTATTGAAACCAGGCTGCCAGAGTTCAGATCCCAGCTAGATCTCTAACTCAGCAAGACTTGCTGCAGTTAAATGGGGGAGGGGCAGCACTGACTTCATAGGAAAGCTGTGAGAGATGAAAGGATTAATATGTATGCAATGCTCAAAATTGTGCCTAGATTGTAGCAACCAACTGTTCACTGAATGTTAATCCCTACTTGCGGTGGCACAGTGAGTAAGCACACAGCTGTTAAAGGACGCCAACTCAAACCCAGCAGGCCAGCTTCAGGAGGATGTGGTAGTCTGTTTCTGCAGGGCTTCACAGCTGTGGACGTTCTGTGTGCCAGGCCCACGCTGACCTGTAGGGACTGCTGCTGGGTGGCTACGAATCAGAATCAATTCGATGGGAATGGGTTTGGTGTCTTGGGTTTGTGTTAGTCATTACAGCCATCTGTGCAATACTGAAACCTGAAGTATGTGCTAAGGTCCTGAGGTTTCCAATGAATACACTTCCTGGTAGGGTTTTCCTTTCTTTCCCTCTTTATCTATTTCTTTACTCTCTTCATCTATTCTCAGGGGCAATGGGAAGGATTAAATAGCTAGATGAATTCTACAACGTCTTTCTCTTCTAAAGTTTTAAATATATCACATCTCTCCCCCTTCCACCCCACCCTTGGTGCCCCCAGTGTACCCCTGGTTGTACACACTGACAATCACATCCTATTACATTATGAAAAGTCTAAAACAGTACTTTGCAAAAAACAAAAAATCAAGTTCTAATACAGTAATTGATATATATATGTATACATATGTATATATATATATTTGGTATCATTAGCTTTCTATGTTTGTGGTATTTAAGCAAAATCACTTGGATAAAAGCAGATAACTAGGACTTTTATCTCAGAACATTTCTAAATTGTTCTTATAATGGGCTCCAAGTAGTACTCAAAGTGGACTCCAACATAAGAACAATTGAAGGGTGCTGCAGGACTAGGGGGTCTTGTTCAATGACCTTAACAACAGCAACTCATAAGTAGAGATGTAACAATTGTTATGAAGTTTTTACATATCAAAACCTGGGCATTTTAGGCCAGTTGGTGATTGAATGATCAAATTAGCAGTGTGACATCACAATGACATAAAATAGGTTTATGCAATAACTACTTATTAAGTACTTGCTATGGGCCACAAGGCTCTTGGAGGTACAAACAAGACTAGGCCATGGGCATTGCCTCTGGACTTTGGATTTGAACAGTTAAAGCATTATCTTCAATGCGACTTGTTCTTAGTACATAACAACTAATTTCATGGTGTATTCAGCACTCATGAACTCTTTAAAACATTTAAAACAATCTAGGATCTTTGTTATCTTCATTTTCTGCTATTTCTTTTATAGATATGAATACCGATCTATTAATACTTTGCATAGATAGATACTGAGTGATTATAATTTTAATCAGGACATACAATTGAAACTCGATTCACTGTCATCACAGGTAGAAGGGCCTCTTTGGGTTTCTGAGACTGAATATCTGGGGGAGTAGAAGGCCTCGTTTTTCTCTGATGGAGAGTGAGCTGCTCGCTGACTGCTGATAGAAGTCTGATACATGGTCACCTGGGCTCCTTACCTTTCAAAGTTGTCTGTAATTTATTCTAAATCAATTATACAAAAACACGCATGATAGATGGGTTGATAAAAACTCTTGTGGTAATTTATTTTTAAGTGACTTCTTTTTTTAATTTGGGAAGGAATTTGCTTTAATGCAGAAGCTTGGGAAATATAGAAAAGCCATTTAAAAAGCAAGCTTCCCGCTACCTAGAGACTGCTAGCATCCAATTTCCATTGTGAGTTGGAAGTGTTGACAAGTATCTATCATTTAAGCAATGACATACCACTTCCATCACATGATCTCACATGAACTTCACAGCCACTCTGTGAATTGGGTCGTCTGTTTCCTAAATGGGAAACGTCATTTCTGGGTGAGTGAAGTTTGGCCATGTTCACAGGTTGGAGAGGGGAAGAGCCAGGACTGGCAGTAGTACCTTCTAGTCAGCACGCTTGTTCTGATAAGCGGGACCATACAACTCTGTCTGGCATGCTTTTCCCTGAGTGTGGTACGGTGCACAGAGGGGGAAATGCTTTAGCTCTCCAAGGCCCAATGTCCCCCCACATGTGGGATTTGGCTGAGATGATTTTTCTAGGGTCCCCTTCCAAGCCCAGCCATGTGAGGAGGATTAAACAGCAACAAAACAAAACATATCCAGAATGCCTGCCAGACACGGAAGAGGAGATTTGGTGTAGTTGTGTTTATTTGAAGTTCAAGAAATTGCAAAAAGAGCATATGGATCTATAGAAATCATATAAATGATTGCCTGGGCAATGAAGTGGGGAGGTGTTGGGGATTATTTGTAAGGGACACAAAGGGACCTTCTAGAGTAACGGAAATACTCTATATCTTCATTGAAGTGTTGGTTACATGCTGTGGTCCACAGCTATTGAACAGGTTCCAACTCTTTGCGACGTCACTCACATACAACAGAAGGAAACACAGCCTTTCCCTGTGAAATTTTCACCATCATTGGTTACTGTGTTTGAGCTCATTGTCAATGCCACTCTGCTAACCCATCCCATTGAAAGCGCCTCTCCTTTTTTTGGCTGACCACCTACCAAGCCTGATGTCTTTCATCAAGGACTGGTTGCTTCTGATAAAATATCTCAAGTATGTGACATGAAGTCTTGCCAGACTTCTTTATTCTGAGTGTACTTTTTTCAAGATAGCTTTGTTCATTCTTCTGACAGGCCAGACTATCTATATATCTGTATGCTAGCACTGGAGCTCAGATACAGCAATTCCTCTCTTATTTTCCAAATGAGTTAGCTTTGCTATGCATCTGAAGTGACTGAATATACTACGGCTTATTTCAGCCTTACATGAGTCTTCTTGGCTTTTTAACACTTTGTAATGCATTACATTGGGTAAATCCATCGCACAAGCTGTTCTAAGTGTTTGAAATCAAAGATGCTGCTGGAAGGATTACTGTTCACCTTATTCAAATCATTGTCTTTTCAATCATTTCACATGCATGTAAAAGTGAGATGTTGCATAAGGAAGATCAAAGACGAATCAATGCATGTGAATTATGGTGCTGATGAAGAATGTTGACAATACAATGGACTACCAAAAGAACAAACACATCTCTCTTTGAAGTACAGCCAGAATGCTCTTTAAAGGTAAGAATGGCTAGACTTTGTCTCATGTACTTTGGACATGTGATCAGTAGAGGCCAATCCCTGGAAAAGGACATCATCCTTGGTAAAATAGCAGGGCATTGAAAAAGAGGAAGCCCTTAGATGAGATGAATTGATACAGCGACTGCAACAATGGGCTCAAACACAAGAATGATAATAAGGATAGTGCAGGGAAAGGTGACGCTTTGCTTTGTTGTGCATAGGGTCACCATGAGTCAGAAATGACTCATCACCTAACAACAACGAGAGAGAGAGAGAGAGAGAGAGAGAGAGAGAGAGAGAGAGAGAGAGAGAGAGAGAAAACCTTTTACAACATATGTGCCCACTGCATTATGCAGTTTAATTCCCTGGTTGCTGCTTTCATGAGCATTTTGTGTGTGTGTGGCACCAAGCAAAATAAAATCTTCAATATTTTCTCTGTTTATCATGATGCTGCCTATTGGTTCTGTTGTGAGGATTTCAGCTTCCTTTATGTTGAAGTATAGTTCTCCCTGATGGCCGTTATCTTTGATCTTCATCCGTAAGTGCTTCCAGTCCTCTTTGCTTTCAGCAAAGGTTGTGTCATCTGCAGGCTATTCCTGAGTCTCCCACAATCTTAATGCTGCATTCTTCTTTATGTAATCCAGTTTTTTGCATTTTTTTCTCATACACATTGAATAAAAATGGTGGAAGGGAAGGATACAACTCTGACCCATACTTTCTTGATCTTGATCTTTCGAGAAATCATGTCCTTGTTCTGTTTGATGATTGCTTCTTCATCTATGTATAAGGTTTTTTTAAATAGTATTATTGTCATGTACTTCAAAGATCATACACTTTAATCATTCAATCATGTTAAGAAGAATTGTGTAATTATCCCCACAGTTATTTTCAAACATTTTTCTTCTTGTAGTTATGGTTGTTAGCTCCCCATTTTCCTCTTACCTTCCCTTAGGTTACCATCACTATAGATTTACCTATTCTGGATTTTATATACAGAAAACCATGAGAAACATAAACACAAATAAACAAACAAACAAAAACAATAGCAAGGACTGCAATCTTATTGTTTTCCAATCCTGACTTGTGGTAACCTGTTAAATTCCTTACTATCTCCCACATCATGAGCAGTCTGTGAGGTCTGTGAAACTATTGCAACAGATGACCGAACTCAGCAGAGGAGAGGGTCATGAGAGGAACGGTTGGTGGGAGAAGGGTAGGAGGGGCTGGGGGAAGAAAAGGGTAAATGAATGATGGGGAGTGGGTGGAGGCATATCTGACCTATGCCTTATGGCAGTCGGCCTTGGGTTGGTGTGGAATTGAATTCTCCTTCTCCCTTGTGTAGCTAGAGGTCAACTGTGACTTCCATGCTTTTGTCACCCTGCTGAACTGAGCCTCATGGGGCTAATATCAAGGGTGCGGGCCTGGTTGCATTTTTTTCTAGAGAAGCTGACAAAGAATTTGTTTGTCTTTTAGGCATCTACAAGTTGCAGTATTCCTTGGATCATGGTCCCAAGCTCTATCTTTAAAGTCAGCAATGGTCAGTGGGGTCTCCTTTGTCATGCAGCCTAACAAATCTACAAATCCCTTGGACAGGAACAAGCACATCTTTGGAGGACCAGGCTTCTATCATCTCTTCCATGTGGCAGTTGGATTGTTATGTCAACTGAACCTGGATGAAAGTATAGGAGTGGAGTCCAACCTATCAATCAGGTCACAGCCTGAAGATGCCTCTGTGGGGGCGTGGCCTTTTCATAGGGGAGTTATGAGGTACCTCTTTTTCTCTCTTGCCCTTTGCCTTGGATTCAGTGTCTGCCTCCCGGGTTGTCCCCATGTGGACCTCGGGCCCTGTGGACTATCAGCCCCCTGCTGTGTTTCCATTCATTTGGATTCACGTGACTTTGCACCCACTGCCCTGTGAACTCACTGCTTTCCACTTCCTTTTCATCAACCTGCAGGAAGAGTTCCTGTTCGTCATGGACTTGGGTAGAGCTGTGCTGGCATGCTTTTTTTGCTATAAAGTTCTTTCTTATCCATATACGTTTTGTTTCTCTAGGTAATCCAGTCTAACAGATTCCTCCACACATGATGATATTTTAATCAAATCTTTTTTTGTGGAATGTATTATATTATTATTTAAAAAAATGCTGATTCCCTCATGCTGGTTCATTTTCTTGTTGGCTGTCACCGAGCTTTTTCTGCCCTTTCTAGATATCTGGAATTAGTATGACTTTTGTCCCCAGTGCTGGAAGCACATTTCTTTCTGGCTCACATAAAGTTTAATCAGCTGGAGGGAGTGAGGGGACAATTCATGAAGGCAGGTCCCAGTCCTCAGTGGTGCAAAGACTCAAGGACCTAGAACCTTTGCCATCTTCCAGGGCTCCCAAAGCTATCCTTGGTGTGGCCACCCATCCAGTACATAGAAGAGAATAGAGGGTCATACCTGTAGTTTGTATGGCACAAGCTTACCTTTCTACAACCTTGTTCCATTATCTAGAACTTGATACAAGGGACTGGAGACATGGATCCCTGGTTGTGCCGCTGTATCTCAGCAGCTTTACCCCAGGTATTAAGAGCCTAGTCAACTAGGCCACCAATTCCCTTTTCCATTACAGGACGAAGCCTTGAGCATATCTGAACTCGACTTTAAAGGGAACACATAGCTAATTTCATGGACACTGCAATGTACTTTGGAACAAAGTGAATATTTGCAAAGCAGATTAAGATTTTTCTAGTTTCTCTTCTTGTTTTATATTCTCAGGATTTCTTATCAATATATCTAGGAAGTCTAAGAAATTACATAATAAGGATAAATTTTCTCAACTCATTTCTTAGGATCACATGGTAAAGGGATAAAGCCATTCCACAGCCTGACTTTCCCTAGGGTGAAGGGTAAGGCCATCACAATGGAACTGATTGCCAAATACAGTAGTTCTATTTTGGGGAAGGTAGAAGTTTAGAAGCAAGTCCTTCCAGAATATTTCCATGTGTATCTTCCTTACAGGAGTGCATCCGAGGTGGTGGAAGTGCACTGATTGACTGTGGTTCACCCAGGGTCGAAGATCAGGAACCTTCGCTGTAGTTGACCTTGGCCGCTGCCTTTGTTCATGATGACATTTTAAGGATTTGTCCCAGTTTTGGGATACTCTGCTTCCTCAGACTATGACTTATCTACTTCCCAGGTGGAATGGGGCACAGCTTAATAGATGCCCAGCTCAGCGTTGGCACAGGATAGCACAGTAGCATTCCAATGGGCAGAGGTTGTGGTAAAAGCCCGGCGAGTCCAGTCATCAACAGGCATGTAGATAGCCTGCACAGAGGGCATGCGTGCCTTCTTGGTGGTGGTGATTCTTTCTGGCATGGTACCCATATCAATAGCCAGGGTAGGCAGGTAACCCCAGCAAAGGGAATTCTGCCCAATAATTCCCTCTGAACCAGTCTGGGTGAAGAGAAAGATGTTATCAATAAACAGAGGTACATCTTGACCTTCTTCATCTCTGAAGTATTCAGCCACAGTCAGTCCAGTCAAAGCATCAGGTGGTTCACTCATTTGACCACACACCAGTGTGCGACCTTAGAGGAAGCATTTTTCAAGTTGATCACCCCAGACTCAAACATTTCATGGCACAAATCATTGCCCTCACTGGTCCTCTCACCAACACTGGCAAAAAACAGGGTAACCACCACAGAATTTAGCGACATTGTTGCTTAATTCCATGATCAGCACCGTCTTGCTGACTCCAGCACCACCCAAAAGCCGGATCTTGCCATCCTTGGCCTAGGGAGCCTGCGGATCCACAACCTTGATTCCAGTCTCCAGGATTTCCTGCTCAGCGCTCTTCTCCAAAGACTCGGGGGGCCTCAGCATAAAGAGGAGCAAATGGTTTGGTTTCAATGGGCCCTCTCTCATCAATATGCTCTGCTATGACATGCATAATTCTAAGTTTTCTGGAACAACAGGAATTTTGATGGGTGCACCAGAATCCAGAACTTTTTGGCCTCTGACCAAGCCTTAATGCCATCCACCGCAATGGTCCTTACTGTGCTCTCACCCAAATGCTGGGCCACCTCCCAAACTAGCCTGGTGTCCTGGTCTTGCACTTCAAAGGTGTTTAGCATGGGGGTTGTCCCTCATCAAACCTGACTTTCACCACGGCTCTGATGGACTGCCAGGATGTGCCCAGCGGCGACAGTGCCTGGCTTTGGTGAAGGTTATGTAAAGTGACCAGAAGTTCCGCTTTTGGTGGGACAGTACTGATTTTAAACAATTTCCCCCAGGTGTTTAAAAAAGTCCCGATTTTTGGAAAGAATGCATGACAAGCTAGGGAACAGTGGGAGAACTGGAAGGGAATATACCCCCTCTCCCCCACACCCCCATCCCGGTCAATGGCGTCCCGCTAAACTTTACCAATGTTAAAATCTGGTTACTTAAGGAGCCATTTGCACCACATAGGCTCTGCTGGGCTGGAGCGCCCGCTGGGGCAGCTAAACAAAAGCTGGGCTTGGGGCAGGGAAGCTGAAGGACTGAGTCCCGGCCAGGCCCTGGAGGCCACTCGACCCACAAGCCCCAAACTGGTGGAGTCTGGGTGGCACATCTTTAAACATTTTCCGGGAAGCAGACTGCCACAACTTTCTCCTGTGGTTCGGTCACACCGGCGGGTTCAAATTGCTGATTTTGGGGTTTGCAACCACACTTTTTTTTCCCAATGATTTTATTGGAGCTCTTACAGCTCTTATAACATTCAATATATCATTTGTATCAAGCATATTGGGACACATATTGCCGTATTCATTTAGAAATATTTTCCACTTGAGCTCCTCCTTCCCCCTCTCCCCACTTTTAACCACTGCACTGGCGGGGCGCCTTTGCTGAGAGCATTCTGATCATGGATCCACTAAGTCCTGGTGGTGTATAGTGGGTAATGCATTGAGCTGTGAGACACAAAGTCAGCAGTTCAAAACCAACAGCCTCGCCATAGCAGAAAGAGGAGGCCGTCCACTGCTGTAAAGAGCTCCAGTGTTGGAAATCCACAGGGGAGGTGCTAACCTCTCCTGTAGGGTCCCTGTGAGTTGGAATTGACTCGATGCAAGTTTGAGTATCCTCTAGGGACTCATATTATGCTCCTTTTGAACGTTCTTTGCATTGGGGGCACACAAAGAAATTTGAAAGGGTACCCTCAGGGCTGCCTGTAGCGTGGATGGGATTAGGTTTCCCAAAGAAATTCGCCTGGGCCAGTCTTTTCTACCTGCAAAGAATGAATGAGTGTGTTGTCATGATGGAACAAAATTCCTGGTCTCAACTTTCCTGGCTGTTCTCATTGATGCAGTATTTCATTTCCTTTACATTTCTTCTTAATAAGCCTTTATGTACTGTCTTGTATCCTTTGAGAAAAATGTATCAAGATTACCCCTTGGAGATCACTCTAAACTTTCATTATAACCTTCAGAAGTGCCTTCTATACCTGGGCTTGAACAGACTCCACACTTGAACAAAACCTCTGCTTTGAGTGAATCCTTTTTCGGGAAGGCACAATAGCAAGACCGAGACCAAGATAGTCCTGAGAAAACTCATCTGTAGCCACCCACTGATGCTGGGGCAAGTTTAAATAAACCCACGCACACATGGACTGGAACCCTGGTTGTAATACTTTTTTGACTTACATAGGTAATTCATAGTGTAACCCTCATCACCTCTCCAAATAGATTTGGTGTGGGCTATGCTACAACACTACATCTACCCGCACATACAAATATATGATAAATATATTTGTATTTGTGAGATCCAACTGCTGCTGTTCGTTGCATGGCCACCTTATACAGCATAGAAAACAAAAGTTTCCCAGTTCTGCACAGTCTTTGCGATGGTTGGTGTGTTTGCGTCCATTGTTGTGGCTGGATTGTCCACCCATCTGTGGACCTGTGAGTCCAGATGGAGGTATTCTATCGCTTCCACTTACTTTCCATGTTGCCAAACTTGACTTTTAAACATGTGTCCAGTCACATTAATAATCAGAGAAATTAAAATAGTAATAATAGTAAATACAACACTATGAAATACCATTGGTGCTTTTTAAGCACCAAGAAGAACACAGAGGAAAAACAAATAAACAAACCCCAAACACCTGACAAGGTCAAGTGTTGGTGAAAATGTGGTGCACCCAGGATCAGAATGCACCTCCGTGGAAGTTCAAATGGGTTCTTTCACTATGGGAAACAGCATGACACCATTGAGTATGAGCCCCATATCATTAAGGGAATAATGATGCCCCTTTCCAGCTACATCATCCACAGAACATTCAGATGTGTGTAGCCTTTTATAGCAGACCCAAATGGGAAGCAATCCAATGCCTATCAAGAATAGAATGTGTGAATAAATTGTGCTCTAGTGATATAGACACCTACTATATGGATATGAAAAGAAATGAACTTCTGACATGAGAATACTTCACAAAGTCAAAATGGAACTAAAAGTCAATAGAATTTTTTTCACAAACTTTTTGAAGCCCCTCATGTGTACACTACGAATACGGATTATGATTTTACATATGCTCAATTGTAATAATGAGTAGAACTCACCAGTAACAAACAACTAAATATTTCTTGTTTCCATTTATATGAAGCTAAAAGCAAAAAAGTGAAAAAGGAACCGCCTGCTTCAGTGGTAGAAAACAAAGTAAACAAGAGTGATTGACAGAAGAGAACAATGAAGGAGAGGGAGTTGAGAGGGATGTTTGGGAGAATGAAAGGTCATTGTCATACTGGTAATGTCTGTTTATAGCTCTGGGTGGAGTTTATATGTGCTTTATATGGGGATAAACATTGTGTTATAATTTTTGTTTCATTTGTCTCTGTATGCATATTTGCATTAAAATATAAAGACATTAAGGTGCTTCAACACAAAAAGGGAAATCAGAACTAATAAGGAGGCATGACATAACCACATTAGGAGCTAAGGGTGAAACAGCAATAATGGTGACCTGAATTTCATTAGTCACAGGAAATTCAATTGTTCACAGGGATCAGTGCAATAAAGGAAACATGTGCTGTGTAGTTCATTTGTCTGATCAAAGGAAGCCTTCATCCTTACCTGGAGAGACAGATATTTTTCTGTCACTAAATTTCAGGCAGAATATTATGCTTATTATATAAGGGAAATCCAAAAAGTTCATGGAAAAAACCCATTGTCTTTTTATTTAATATTTTCCACCAGCTTTGAAAAATTCCTTCCTATAGGCATTAGGAAAAATGGTTTCAGCCACAGAATTTCTGAACAGGTACACATCATTGCCATCGCGTCAGTGATGATCCACAGTGAGTCCAGACTGGGCTTTGAAGTGGTCAGTCTTTATGAGAGCAGACGACCCCACTCTGCCAAGGAACAGCTGGTCTACATAGGTTAAAACATGTAAAGGAGGGAGACAATATAGCATTGTTGAGTGAATGAACTCAGGGACCCAACTGCCTGGGTTCACATTCCAGCTCTACTACTTCCTGCATATATGAGCATAGAGGAGTTCGGTAGCATCTGCATGTTTCAGGTGTCATGGATAAATTGGGAATCATCTAGTTCTTGCCTAACGTGTTGTAGTTGTGATATTAATTAAGTAATTAATATCAATAAAGCACTTGAATCAGGGTCTGGCATTCAGTGAGTGCGCTATAAGTGTTTTTTAATGAAAGAGAGGAACAATAGCTAGCATGTGCCTTTTATACCTTTTGTCCAAAAAATTATTTTATTGGGGGCTTGTACAACTCTGATCACAATCCATACATCCATCTATTGTGTCAAGCACATTTGTACATTTGTTGCCATCATTATTCTTAAAACATTTGCCTTTAACTTGAACCCTTGCTATCACCTGTTTATTTTCCCTCCTTCCCTGCTCTCCCTTCCATCATGAACCCTTGATAATTTATAAATTATCATTTTGTCATATCTTACACTGTCCAACATCTCCCTTCACCCACTTTTCTGCTGTCTGTCCCCCAAAGAAGGGGTTATATGTAGATCCATGGAATCAGTTCCCCATTTTATACCTCTTTTTATGGTGTTCAGTAATATTGTGTTTTTCATTAATTGACAATTTATGCAGTGACATTGGTTTTCATTTGTAGAAAGGGAACTTTAAGTGTTAATGAATAAGAAGCGATGACTCTATGAGATAATTTCTCATTATGCCATCTGTACATTCTGTGAACTTTATGCTCCTCACTCATGATATCATCAGTACACTCTGTGAGCCTTACACCCTTCACATGGGCAGCCTGGAGATTAACCTGCTTAACCGGTTCTTCCTTCAAATTTAAAACTAGAACAACAGCCCTTCACCAGACCAGGTTGAGTTCCTTCCAAGGAACCATCTAGCCTTGATCGACTCCTAGCTTTGCTATTTTAAATGAATGGAGTCTAACCTATCCCCTGTGGATTCCACTTCAAATATTAATGCTACTTGTATTGCTTCCAGACAATATAGAGGATAACATAGAAAGATTGATAGAGTATTGGATATAAGAGGGTTACCATTGCATCCCCAGGAGCCCTGGTGGCACTGCCAGGTAAATCTTAGCCTGCTAACCTGAAGGTTATCCACACCCCACATCCCCTAGTATTTCTTTGGGAGAAAGTTTAGGCTATTTGCTACCATAAGGATGTACAACCTTAATGCAGGGGCAGTGGATTACTTAATGGGGCTCACCTAGCCCAAGTTTTTAGCTTCAGTTCCAACAACCTTTCCCTGTGTGAGGCTGGAAAGAAGGTGGGGGGCAGTAATGAGTAATTATGAACAAGATTACCTGGAGTGGCATCCTGCTGCATGTAAAATGAGCCTTCTGAGAAGAAGGATCTCATTAGCACCAAGAGCCAAGAGTGGAGCATGTCCTCAGGACCCAAGATTCAGCTATAACATCAGAGGACCAACGGCAGAAACAGGAGGCAGTGGGCAGAGCAGCAGACAGACTTTTCAACCCATGGAGCAAGTAAAGCAGAGTGATGTTGTACAGAAGACTGGCTGCAGACTGGGCACTGAGTTGGGAAGTTGGGCTTGCTGACCAACAGATGTAGAGCTGAGCACCTTCAGCAGATGCTTCCTTGGGAGGGGTGCCTCTGGCCACTTAATGCAGGAAACTGGATTTGCTGACTCAGGGAGCTTCAACTGAATGCCTCCAGCTAGAGACTTCTAGAAGAGTGGTATGCTCCTTTGAGCATTTATCAGCAGACCTTACATAACTTTGTAATATGTTCTGATAAACAACTCAGAACATTTATCACCGGCTTTACTACTTGTTAACTTCCTTTAATAAACCATTTAACCGTGAATTTTATCTGTGAGTTCTGTATCGTGATTGCAATGAATATTAGAAGCTAGAGATAAATAGGGAACACTAATGAACTCATACACTCAGGTGTACCTTAGTCCTCATAGTAACCTCTTTGCTTTGCAACATTCTAAAGAGATCTTGTGCAGCAGCTTTACCCGAGGCAACTAGTCTTTTGATCGCTTGACTGCTGCTTCTAAGAGGACTGTTTTCAGATCCAAGCAACACTTAATCCCATTTATCATGATGCTGTGACAAATGGAGAAAAGATTGACGTTATGAGGATTGGTCCGGTGCTGAGGAATTTGGTTGTCTTTACATTGGTTGTCCATATCGAAGCCTGCAGTTCTTGATTTCTTCAATTTGCCTTCACTTTCAGCAAGAATCACGGGTTGTGGATAAGCCTGATGTCACATCCTTCTTCAAATAATCCAGTTTCTCTGATGGCTTGCTCCACGTACAGATTGAATCAGTATGGTAACATGAGACAAGTCAGAAACATCCCTTTCCTGATTGTAAGTCATGCAAATTCTCTTGTTCACACAACTGCTTCTTGACCTGTGTGCAAATTCTATGGGAGCACAAGAAAGTGTTCTGGAATTCTTACTCTTCTCAAGACTATCCACAGTTTGCTATGATCCACACAATCAAATGTCTTGACATAGTCAATAAAACACAAGTAGACATATTTCTGGTATTCTTTGCTTTCAGTCAAGGTCCACTAATGATATTGCCTGTTTCATGTCCTCTTCTGAATCTGCCCTGATCCTCTGGAAGCTTCCAGAGCTGAAACCCTTGCTGTATGCTGTAACCATTGTTGAATGATCTTCAGAAAAATTTAATTGCTTGTGTTATCACTGATACTGTTCTATAGTTTATGCATTCTGTTTGGTCATCTATTTTTGGAATGACTACAAATATGCACTTCTTCCAGTCCGTTGATCAAGTAGCTGCCTTCCAAATTTCCCTAGCATAGAGGAATGAGTGGTTCCAGTGCTTCGTCAATATCAATATTTCAATCGATATTCCAACAATTCCTGGAACCTTGTGTTTAACTCATGTTTTCAATGCAGTTTGAACTTCATCCTTCATTACCATTAGTTCTTGCTCATGTGTCACCTCCTGAAATGTTTGCAGTGTTGACTAGCCCTTTTTGCCACAGTGACTCTGTGAATTTCATGTTCTTTTTTTTCTGGGGGGGGGGGTGGTCTTCACTGACCTCCAGTGGTAGGAGTAGGAGGCCCAGTCTTTGCCCCTGTAGAGCTGGAATTGAACCTCCATCCCAGTGGGCTGCAGTCCCGCGCACAACCACTATGCCACGGGGGCTCAGCCCGAATTTCATGTTCTTTTGATGCTTCAGCATCATTCAATATTTTGCCAATAGAATCTTCAATATTTTGTCTCGAGATTCAATTTTTTTTCTTGAGCTCATTCTGTTTGATATACTTAGCATATTCTTTCTTTTTATTTTTCTAAGTTTTCGCACACTTCATTATAATATTTGATTTCTCAAGGTGCCCTTTGAAATTCTCTTGATGTCATATCCTCCATTTGCTTTAACTACCATATGATTACAAGCAAGTTCCTAAAGCTCTTCTGAAATCCACTTTGATATTTTCTTTCCTGTCTATTTAATGCCTGTTTTGCTTTCTTCATGATGATATTGGTGTCCTCCCACAACTCTTCAGGTCTTCTGACATTAGTGCTCAATGCAGCAAAATTGTTCTTGAAATTCAGGTGTGGTAGACTCCAGCTCATATTTAGGCTCTTACTTGTTTTAATTTTCCTCAGTTTCAATTTGAAGTTACATATGAGTAATTGGTGGTCTATTCCACAGTCAGCCCGTGACCTTGTTTTAGCTTCTGGCATTAAGCTTCTCCATCATTTCTTCCCACAGATGTAGTAAACTTGGTCTTGTGTATATCAACCAAGAAGTTTGCTTACGCTGTTGAAAGATGTTATTTGCTATGAACAAATCATTGGTCTTGCAAAATTCTACATTGTGGTCTCCAGCTTTGTTTCTACCACTAAGACCATATTTTCCAACTATTGTTTCTTTTTGTTTCCAACTTTTGGATTTCAATCACCTATAATTATTACAATATCTTAAGTGCATATTTGATCAATTTTATCAATTTCCAAATGAAGTCATTGATAGAATTCTTCATTTTCTTCTTCACTAGTTTTCATGGATGGTACATAAATTTGGCCAGGAGTTATATTCATTAGATTTCCTTGAAGGTGGATAGTTATAACCCTATCACAGACAGGAGTATACTTGAAGATTGATCCAGAAAATGTTCATTTTGAAGGTGATTTGAGGTCATTCCTCTTGATTGTGTCATTCTCAACATAATAAGCCATATGATTGTTAGATTTGACATGACTGAGACCAGTCTACTTCAGTTCACTAATGGAGGATATGAATCTTTATGCATTTCATTTAGATTTTGAAAACTTCCAATTTCCCTTATTCACAGTTTGTACATTTTAAGTTCTGATTATTGGTAGAAATGTGCAGTTTCTTTTTTCAGTTGTGCCCCATGAGTAAATGAAAATCCCTAATATCCCTCCCACAGGGTTTACTACATCCATGTCACCGTGTCTGAGTCTCCTTTGAGAAAAGAGCTCCTCTTCAGCCATCTTCTGAGAGACTTCTACCTGAGGGCTCCATGCTCTGGCACATCCCTGATGATGTGCTGCTTCCATCCAATAGACCTTCAGCATTTGACCATGTTTCCATGCTAGGCTGAAGGTTTTCGTTGTTGCTTCCTCTGAAGCTCTCCAGCCAGTTCCTTCTTTGTAGCTTGCTCTTAGTCTGGAAACTCCACTGAAACCTGCTCACTTTAGGGTGAATCTGCTGGCAGTTGAATTACCAGTGACATAGCTTCTAGCATCACAGCGACACAGCCACCACAAGACCACAAACGGACAGGCAAGTGATTAAATAGGCAAAGTCTTAAACTGACTTCTGCTTTAAGATTTCCCAATCATAAATATACCCCACCCCCCTTTTTAATGTATGGAATTCTATGGAAAATGCCCTTGGGACATTTACACAGAAATATGGAGACCTCAACTGAAGTATGCGAATAGGTGATGCTAGCCCTGCAATTACATTCAGTAGCATGGGCATATCCCTTCTAAGAGTTCCAGAGTCGTGGCCACAGCTCTATGGGAGAAGACCACTCTTGAGATCCCACTAAAGAATGGCCTCAGTCATTCTATCTGTATCTCTCAGGTGCTGATTGCAATTTTAAATCCCATTGCACTCAAACGTTTTCTGTTAGTAGATGAACCTCATTGAAAGTACCTTCCTTATTGCTCCCGATCTTAGGCTTCTTATACTGTGCACCCTTAACCCTTGTCCACACCCTGTGGACCCCTTTGGACTCTGTGGTAGAATTGTCCCATCATTGTCAGGATATGACTGACAAAGTGCTGATGTCTCATTCATACTTGGAGTCACCCTCCCTGATCACCTTCCAGGATTTTATTTGTTGATGGATCTTATTTCAAACCTAATCAGGCGGGATCTAAGTTGTCAGGCATTGATGCTGTTACCACCACCCTAGAGGTACTAGAAATCAGGGCTGTTGCTTCAGCTCGATTAGCTGAGTTGATTGCCTTCACCTGAGTCGGTAAATTAACCAAGACATAGTTGGTCACGCTTTACATGGATGTAAGGAGTGGATTCAGAACTATACATGACTTTTTTTATGTCACAGAAGCAGTATTTTTAACATTTCTGGGGTCCCTATTAGAAACAAGCCCACATTAGCAAATCTCTTAGACCCCCTTCCAACTTCCCTCTGAAATGACTGGCGGAAACGTGCAGAGCACCATTGCCAAAAGACACAATAGGTGAGGACACGAGACGAAAACACTTTGGCTAGCATCCCAAACTTTATGCCTCTAACTTACAGATAATATTTTCATTTGAAAACTACTCGCCTTCTTTACCAATATATTTATATAATGTTTCATTTGGTCTCCAATCCCAGCAATTTTACCTGGAACTCCAATCAACATGCTGATACTTTCCATTTATTAAACTTGTATAAATAAATGGCAGACCTGCCTGGGAAAGTGAATGCTTGGATCCATGATAATTCCTATAAATTACTTTCTTTGGCTCAGCTCTGATGAGTGCCTGTTAGTTTCTATGGAATTATGGATCCCATTTTGTAAGTCTGCATAATTTAATTTCAAGGAAAATGAAATGAGGATTTCATATATATATATATATATATTTAGCATCATTTATTCAGCATCAACAGAGACAGTGTCTTCATGCTCCCATACAGAGATAAAAATACAGAAGTACAGCACAATATCCTTGTTTTGCCCAAGTGTATTTCTTCTGAGGATCATTTATAAATTTTCTTATGCCACAGCCCATCACTTAAATAATGGATATTTTCTATGCCAATTCCTTTGTTGACTTTCTCAATGTCTTCTGAAGACATCTTCATGACTCCAACACACAAAGCATGCTATTTTCCTTCTGCTATTATTGCAACAGGGTAAAGCTTAGCTCCAGGAAATGTTAAGCCTGGACACGTGGTATTTGCTCCACTGAGAACAAATTTGATGGCTCCTTTATCAACTTGCTGATGTGGTAATATAAAGGCTTGGATAAAAAGGTCCTTCTCTCTGCCTAGAAAATGGTAACTCTCCATTTACTATGAGGGTTTTTATATTTTCATGGCATCTTACTATTTTCACAGGATCTTTCTTAGGCATGATTTGATTAAGCCATGGTTCAATACCTAGGAATTGCTCTATCAATTGGTTCTTAATACCCTTAATAACTGAGGTTTTCAACTGGATACAGTTGAATACATTCTTTTTCATCAAATCTTCCTTTACCCATGTCCCCTTGCTTTTCTTGTCGGCCAAACCTGAAATGCCAGTCCACTAGATTGGTTCCCAAGGATTTTTTTCCTGCCCTTACACTGAATTACCTGTGGGTTAATCATGATATTTTCAAGACAAGGCTAACCTGGCAGCTAAGCAATAGGCATGACAGGCCGCTTGCTTCCTGTCACCCAGACTCCTTCCCTCCCATGCCCAGGAAGTCAACCTTTCTCCTATTCTGTTCATAGCTCATAAACATGTGGCAGTGAGTGCAGGTCTCCCTTCCCAGCGAAGGAGGCCATGCCCCTAAAGCGCTGCAAGGATGTGATTGGTAGAACCCTAACAATGGACATAGGGTTTGGGGAAAAGGGCAATGAATAGAGGTAATCGGAAAGAAATTAGTTGGCCAGGAGACTGAAACCCAACTGAAGATTAGGGATGTAATGCTTAAAGTGTTGCAAATTTCAAGTAGGCACATAGCACTATAGAAAACCTTAGGGAAACAGGATGGGGGCGGTGAGGATGGGGGTGGAAAGAGGATCTTAGCTCTCCCCCTCTTCCCCACCCCACTCCCACCAACTTTGTGAGCAGCCAATGGAGAGACCATCAATTTCATATATATATATATATACACATGAAATATATGTATATATACATGAAATATATTTTTGCGATTTCTTGTATTTTTTTAAGAAATATTTTTGGCAAGATTTTAAATAGCAGCTTGATATTTTTAAAGTGGATTCTTTATACTTTCCCTCCATTTCTTCAATATCAAAGAAGGTAATTCACCCTATATCATCTTGGGGTTCATGAAGGGTTTATAAGCTCAGATACCAGGAATACCCACCAAAGGGTGTGTTTGCTATGAAGATCAACTTCATGGGGAGCACTTCACATGGATGGAAAATTCTGACAGTCATCTGTCAGAAGCCACTGTTCCCACCAAACTATTACTCCAGAAGCTATATGATGCACTTGAAAAAGAAAGCATCATAGACCCTTAAATAAATTTGTTTCTAGGTTTCATTAAAAAGCCTCTGTTACCTAAAGATTTACATTCCCTAGCTATTAATTTTCACCAACAAATAGACCTTGTTTGGGAACAGTAAACAGCTCTCATAAGAAAATATTATTATAGCATTTTCGAGTGCTACTATAAATGCAATATGCAATTGTTCATTCCACTTGTTCTCAGTATAACCCTGGAGAGCCTTGTCACGTACTTATGGGGAACTACTGTATTTTTCGAACCATAAGACACACCTGACCATAAGACGTAACTAGTTTTTAGAGCAGGAAAACAAGAAAAAAATTCTGAAGCAAATAGTACCAGTATACTAGAATATTTATTAAAATAAGGCAAAAGGCAGTAATATTTAACAGCATAAACTCAACAGTGGTGTCAAGAACCATCACTTTCATTAACAAAAGAGAAGAGGTGTGCGTTGTGCCAATCATGTGACCTGACTGACATTGAGACTCCAGGAGGCGGGACTTCCCCCAAACATACAGCAATCCACAGCCTGCGAACAGCAGCAGACAGTCAGCAGGCACACAGGATCATAAACAAATCTTCTGTGATACTACACCTTCAGAACAAAAGATGCATCCTCATTTCCCCCCTACTTTTTTTGGGAAAATATGCTTCTTATGGTCTGACAAATACGGTACTCCTTCCCTACTGGCCCAATGTTAGAATGGTCAACTAGATTTTATCGATGTTTGTTGCCATTACAAAGTTGGACAATGAATAATGATAACCAAAGAAGAGTTGACGGATTTAAACTATAGTGTTAGCGAAGAATATTGGAGGAACCGTGGATTGCAAAAAGAGCAGACAAATCTGTCTTGACAGGACAGCCAGAGTACTCCTGAGGAATGAGAATAAGGAGACTTTTTCTTGCTTACTTTGGACATGTTATCAGGACCACCAGTTGCTATAAAGGAACATCACTTAATAAAGTGGAAGGGCAGTGAACAAGAGGAAGATTCTTTTTCTCTTTCTTTCGCATCACTGCCCTGGTGGGAATAGGAAGCCCAGCCTTGCTCCTGGAGAGTGGCTGCTGGTTTTGAACTGTCAACCCTGTGGGTCGCAGTCCCGCACACAATCACTGAGCCACCAGGGCTCAGCCAGAGGCAGGTTCTTGATGAGACAGATTGTTCCTGCGGCTACGGCAATGGGCTGCAGCGCCACAGTAATTGTGAAGACGGTACAGGATCGGGCAGTGTTTTATTTGATTGTACGTAGGTTCGCTATGAGTCACACCCAACTTGACGGTCTCTAATACAACCACAACAACAACTCCAAGTATGTTCTGGCAATGGTATGTAAGTATTCCCATTAGATTAAAGCTTTTTCATACAGAAATGTTATCGCTGTTTATGGTGACCAAAAAATTATTAGAAAATATTTTACCAATGTGGAGGTCCCTGTTGATATTCTTTGTGGTTATTGTAGTCCTCATTTCAATGGGCAAGTGACGTTTTGCCATGTTACTTTTGCTCTCACCACTCTCAGTCTTCTAAGGCTCCTGGGAAGGACAAATGGGATGACTAAACTGCCACTGGCCACGTTAACTAAGACCTGGGGCCTGTTCTTCCCTTAGTCCTTTAAACATTACCATCCACTCCATTTGGAATTCTTAAGCTAACCCTGCACATGATTTACTATGTACGTATATTTTTAACCTTTAAAAATGTTGTAAAACTTTATTATGTATGTCAAAGAACATAGACATTAAAAGTGCTTATTGAGGCCATGTTCTTATTATTTTTATGAATCATTTTATTTGGGATCTCACAGTTATAATAACAATCCACAAATCAATTACATCAGGTGAACTTGTACAAATGCTGCTATCATTTTTAAAACATTTTCTTTCTACTTGAGTCCCTTAATATCAGCTCCTCTTTATTCCCTTCCTCCCTCTCATGAGCTCTTAATAAATTACAAATATATGTATACATATATAAGAGAATATCTTATATTGTCTAATGTACCTCTTCATCCATAGTTTTTATATGTCCCCTCAAATGGGGTTATACATCCATCACTGCTATCAGTGTCTCCCCCCCTTCCCATACCCTCATGAAATCATTACTCTTATTACTGCTTTTGAGGGCATTCTCTATCTTACATTCCATATGTCAAAAGTTCTTATCTGTACCAAAGTACATACGCTGGTCTAATAGGAACTGTGAGGTCAAACTGGGGCCATTATGGTGAGGGGAGTGGGGGTGGTAGAGAGGAGGTAATAAAGAACTAGAGGAATGTTGTATGTTTCATCAGTGCTCTATGAGCCCTGCTGGCCTTTCCCTTCCTTGTGACCTTCTGTCAAGCAATGCCAAGACAGATTTTGCAACAGCCATTCTCATTCCCAAATCTTCTATTAGAAGTCCTGAACCAAGCTCCAAGATAGTGCAGATAACTTTCCTATTTCTTCAGTGGTTCATTGTCAATCTTTGAGCACAAGGGCATGAACTTTGTTGACATTTTCATCCATGTGGTAAGTTGACAAAAGTCCAGAACAAGGTTTTCTATCAATCAATATTTCACTTTTTTTGAAATGAGAAAACCACTCATACACTTGATTGCCCACCCACCCCATAGTGCTGTCCTGGTAAACTGTGCTCAACATCACCACTGGTTCTTCAGCATTTTATCTGAGCACAAAACAAAGTTCCACAGCCACACACTGTTTTCTTAAATTGACCATCGCAAAAAAAAAAAAAAAAAAACAACAACAAAAAAAACAAATGAGATTTGAGTAAAACTGCTTTTATACAAAAAATTTTACTGTGACGAGAGAGAAACTTCCCAGGTGACACCACTGAGTGCGAGTTGCTGGGTGCTCGCCTACAAGAAAAATGTGATAGCTCCGTCAGTGGGGCTTTCCAGGTTTTTTTTAGTATTCCTCTCATATATTGCATTTTGTCTACCTATATATCTATGTTTATTCCTTATATGGGCATCATTTTGATGCCAGATGTGGTACCTCATATGTGTACCTCAGAACCTCAGGGATATTTGGGAGATCATTGAATGCCTACATGCCTGAGATTTCTTAGAACTTTGAGGAGAGATAGTAAAATAGGGCTTGGAAACCAAAAGACTTTTCTATGGTCATCAGTCTCAGATGAGAGAAAGACACTAACTGATTCTGGAGATTGAGGATCATGTAGACAGAGGGTCTCTTGAAGTCTGAGAGGACAGAGTTCAGGAAGGCACTGGCTTATGACCCACCATTGCTTATCTATGGCCTCCCTCCTCTTAATTTCTTTAATGTTTACGGTAAGGGCTAAATAGTCAAACGTTAGTACTTTTACACATTGTTAAACTATTATTGAGTGACTGAAAATAGAATCGAGTTGATGAGGCATATATGTTTGCTTTGCAATTTTATTATTGGACATTTAGGTTGTTTCCAAGTTATGCTTTAATACATGCAGGCATGACAAAAATCATTATCCATAGAGCTGATGTCACATTTAGACTAATTTCCTATATGTTAATTTTTGGATATTTTAAAGTTTTTGACACATTTACCAAGCGCTTTTCTAAAAAAAGACTCTCTTTCTTTCAAGGACAGTGTCTAAAGGTGCATTTTTCTTCTGTCCTTTGCTAACATTAAGTATTACAATTTAAAACTTTTGCCAACACTGAGGCGGACGAATGGCTTCATTGTTTTTATCAATATTTCTTGGTTACTCTTAAGGTTAAACATTTCCCCTATGTGCTCATTGAGCATGTATTTATTCTTCTCTTATGCTTTGATTAGCACTAGCTGTTCCTCTTCTAGTAACTTCATACTGCAAAATGAGGTCAGGGGATGCTGAATCGGGAATAGACAAAAACTCTAGTTACCATATAGAAGACCCAGCAACATATAGGACAGGGATAACATACCTTTTCAGGTTTATGATTAGTATCCAAAATTATTAACTAACTTGGAGTTTGCAAAGAGCTAGGTATTGATATTCATGAATTTATTTCACAAATACTTATTGAATGCCTCCTGTATGCCAGACACTGTTTTAGGCACAGTGAGAAACAGGCTACTTAGTGAATTTCCCAGTTAGTGAAATCTAGTTAGTGTAAGTGCTGTGGAATCTACAGTACAAAATAAGTGGTTCTTGAGACCACCAGAGGAGGTAGTACATGTTGCAATCTTAGATAAAGTGATCAGTGTAGACTTTATTGCTAAGGTCACCTTTGAGCAGAGACTTGAAAAAAATGAGAGATGGTACCCAATGACTCCTCCTGGGTACAGGGGGGAGAGATTGCTTCAGCCAATTGGAGGGTATAAGTTTGAGGTAGGAATATGTGTACATGTTTGACCATCATCAAGGAAGCTAGGGTGGCCAAGGGAGAATGGTGAACAGGTAAAGTAATAGAGATCAGAGATATGGAAGAATGAATCCTGTACGGCATTTGGAGCCACTGTACATATCTAACCCTTCTATGGAAGAAAAATTTCAATCCATGAATTACAATATTGAAAGATCCTTTAGGCAAAACATTGACTGATTCTGGAAATATCAAAAGGAGGTGGAAAGAATACAGTCACTCCACCAAAAAGAACTAGTCAACATCCAATCATTTTAAGAGGAAGCATATGATCAAGAACCAGTGGTTTCAAGGAAGGAGTCTAAACAGCACTGAGAGGCATTAGCCCAAAGCAAAGCTCCAGGAATTTATAGAATACTACCTGAAATGTTTCAACAAGCTGATGAAGCATGGCAAGCCCTCGCTTCTCTATACCAAGAAATTTGAAGATAGCTATTTGACTAACTGCCTGAGAGAGATTTATACTTGTATGCATTCCAAAGAAAGATGATTCAATATAACAGGCAAATTGTAGAACAATATCATTAATATCACATGCAAGTAAAATTTTGCTGAAGATCAGCCAACAACAATCTCAGCAGTACATTGACAGGGAGTTCCAAGACAGTCTAGCCAGATTCAGAAGAGAGCGTAGAACAAGGAATTTGCTGACTTCAGCTAGATCTTGGGTGAAAACAGAGAATACCAGAAAGATGTTCACTTGTGTTTTGTTGACCATACCAAAACATTTGACTGTGTGTACCAGAACAAACTATGGATGACCTTGAGAAGAATGGGAATTGTGGACCACTTAATTTTACTCCTGTGAAACGTATGAATCAAGAGGCAGTTTTGTAAACCAAACAAGAGACTACTGCACGCTTTAAAATCATGAAAGACATTTGTTAGGCCTCTCTTTATACTTATTCAATCTGTGTGTTGAAAAACCACAGCCAAGCTGGATTATATGAAGGAGAACGAGGCATTAGGATTGAAGGAAGGCTTATTAGCAGACTGTGATCTGCAGAAGACACAACCTTGCTTGCTAAAACTGAGGAAAACTTGAAGCACTTGCTGATCAAGGATTGTAGCCTTCAGTGTGGATTACAACTCAGTGTAAAGCAAACCCAAATCCCCAGAACTGGACCAATAGGCAACGTTAAGGATTTCATATTGCTTGGATCCACAATTAATGCTCATGGAAGGAGCAGTCATGAGAGCAAGCAATCCATTGAAATGGACACGTCTGCTGCACACGATCTCTTCAGAGCATTGCAAAGCAAGGACCTGTTGTGAGGATTAAAATGTGCCTGCACCAAGCCAGGGTGTTTGGAATGGTCTTATATGAATGGGAAAGTTAGACATTGAAAAAGAAGTCTGAAGAATTGAATTGAAGTATGGTGTGGCTGAAGAAGCTTCAAAGTACCATGGACAGCCAAACAAAGAGACAAAACTGTTTTTTGATGAAGTATAGCTAGCATGCTCCTTAGAAGCAAGGAAGGTAAGACTTTATCTCACATATTTTGGACATGCTGTCAGGAGGGCATCAGGCTTAGTGAAATTCAGGGGGAAACAGTAAGAAAGAAGACCCTTAACAAGATGGATTGACCCAGCGGATGCAACAATGGGTTCAACCACAACAACTATAAGCATGATGCATGACCAGGCAGTGTTTCCTTCTGCTATACATGTGGTCACTATGAGTTGGAACTGTGTAGATGATGTCCAAGGACAGGAATAACCGAGATGAAGAGTCTAGTTGGTGAAAGAGCCCTACCTGGTAGCATTATGGATAAGCCTATTGGCTATTAAATTAAAAGCTATAAGTTCAAAAACCAGGAACTCCATTGGAGAAAAACTTGATGATCTGTTTCTAGGAGGACAGTTAAAAACACAGTAAAACATCCTAGCCGATCTTCCATTTGTGAGCAAAATAAGTGTTTTTTGTTTGGTTGGTTTTGTTTTATTATTGCTTGTCAAAACCAACCAACCAACCAGTCAGCAAAGAAAAACAAAACAAAACAAAAACTATTGGTCTCCTTGGTCATGTAGGGTTGCTGTGGGTAAAACTAAATTGGATGGTACCTATTATAACAAGCGAGTCCCAGGGGTGCAGTGGCTAAGCACTAACTGAAAGATCAGCAGTTCAAACTCACCAAACTCTTTGAGAGAGAAAAGTGAGGCTGTGCACGTCCGTAAGGATTTAAGTCTTTGAAACTCAAAGGAGCAGTTCTATCCTGTACTATTGGATCACTATGTGTTGGAACTGGCAATGAGAGTCTTTTTTTAGAAGGTGTTCTGATGGCGTGGTGGGCTGCACATTGAATTGCCATGTGCAAGGTCAGTGGTTTGAAACCACATTGCTGCACAGGAGAGATGAGCTAAGCTTTCGGCTCTGGTAACATTGCAGAACCCAGGAGCCCAAAGGGTAGTTCTACTTTGTCCTGGAGACTCATGGTGAATTGGAATCGATTTTGGTTAGGTTACTCTGTATGCAATAGTGACTTGATTAATGTTTTTGAACGTTTCCAGTGGGTGACCGTCTTTTTAAAATTTCACATGGAGAAAGCTTCAGGTATTTAGGCCATGAGGATGAATCACTTTCCTGACCCAGAAGAGGCAGGAATTCCATCCATTTTAATGAGATGACAAAAACAATAACTGATTGTGGCCTCCGTCCATCTCTTTATGATGTTCATATGAGGGGACTTCAAAGATCTCATGAAAAAAATTAAATGACCTTTCAGTTCCATTTTACCAGCAACTTTTTGGAGTCTCTTTGTATGCAATTCTACTAAAGCCCATGGGTGGCCCTTAAGCTCTTCCACCCAGAGGTGAGTGGGGAGGATGGCCTGGCAGTCAACTTAAAACACAAGCAGCCCTCAAACATCTTAAGAAGCACAGTTTCACGCTGGTGTGCATGGGGGTTCCCATGAACCGCAGTCAGTCCGAGAGCAATTGCTGATACATCCTAACCCACACCAGGGTGCTTCAAATTCTTTCCTGGGATTGCTCAGACTTTTGCAGAGCTCCCTGAGAAACTCTCTGACTTCACACAGAGCAGCTCCATCTTTCTCTTTGATTGACGGGGCTTCCTAGTTTCTTTTGGAGTAAGGGTTCATAACTAATAACTGTACTTCTAGAGTATACTGTGCATAGGGGTGTGTGTGCATGTATGAATATGCACACCAAGTGCATTAAATGCCTTGACTCCACTCCTCAAAATAAATCCATAGTATAGTTGAGGAAACGAATGCCAGGGTAGCTGGTGTAAATATTCCTGTTAAACTTAAACATGTACCATGTTGGCAACCACTTGCTGATCGTATAAGGAGTCATAGTTAATGTCTTCTGACTTCAACACTTCCAATAGTTGGATTTGAGGTTCACATTGCATTTGGGTTGTTAGGGATATTGAAATGGGTGGAATATTAAAAGACAGGAAGAAATGTGGGGAATTGTTTTTTTGGGGGGGCATTGTTTTATACTGATGTCATTTTATTAGTCAAAAAATATCTAGTTATGAATGAAGGTATGTAACATTAATCATGGCTTTTAAATAAAGGAATTTAATGTATTTTAAGAACACTACATTCATACATAAAGTCTAAAGGTTAATATCAAATGAAACAGACTTGGGAATTTGCCCATGGGTGGGTGTGGGTGAGATGGGGACCAAGGAGAGAAGAGAAAACAATGGACTATACTGTCGATGGGCGTTAACCTGGTGAAATTGGGAGAAGAAAATGGAGCAGCATGTGAAAAGTAAACCATTGGGTTAGGAGTTTAAACTGGTGAATACAAAGCTTATGATCTTAAGCATAACACCCCCAACTAAGTGACATTAAAAATTGTTATGAAAAATACATTTGCAGGACTGACACAAGGAATAAACCTCAGGTGATTTTGCTCTGTTGAGGGATGGAAATAACCTGATGATCAGATTAAAAGCTTAAAATGATATATCTGAAAAAAAGTTATGAAATATGACTACAGTAAAATATACAGGATAAAGGTGGGCTTTGCTTCTTATAGCTCCAATGCAGAGACCAAAATGGTGACTCCTCTGTGAATTCACAATGAAGTGGTTGGCTGTTACAGGTTTGATTTCACAAATGTTTGGCGATCACATGACCTCAACAATTTGAGCTGAGCAGCCAGAACGACAGGTGGAAGAGAAGTGAGAGCAAAAGGGAGACACAGATGGTGACAATCATTCCAGCAGGGGAGGAGAAAATAAATGGTGGTGACCCAGGGGTGAGGGGGTGGGGCGTGGCCCATGGTCTGCCCATTACTATATTAGCTCAAGAAAGTCTTTCACATTTTGAGGACTTTCTATCTTTTATTTTTTAATTAAACAGTTTTATTGGCACTTCATCCACCTATCATACAATTCAATAGTCCAAGCATATTAAAAAAAAGAATAGTACAATCATTTCCACAATCCATTTAGAACATTTTCCCCTTAGACTTCATTGCTATTAGTGTCATTTTTTAATTGTGACAAAGACACAACAAAAAGCTTTCAAGTTCTACAACTTCTGCATGTATAATTCAATGCCATTGATGATAGTGTTTGTGTTATGCAGCCATTATTGATTTCCTTTTCTAATTGATTCCACCACCATTGGTGTAAGCGCAGCACCCTGTAAGAAAAAAATCTTTCTCTTTCACCCATGGTAACAACTGGTCAATTTTGTTTTCTTGTTTGTTTGTTTGTTTGTTTTAAATCATTTTATTGGGGGCCCATACAACTCTTATCACAATCCATATATTCATCCATTGGGTCAAGCATACTTGTGCATTTGTTACCCTCATTATTTTCAAAATATTTGCTTTCTACTTGAGTCTTTGGTATAAGCTCCTCATTTTCTCTGTCCCTCCCTGCTTCCCTCCCTCATGAACCCTTGATAATTTATAAATTATTATTATTAATTTGTCATATGTTACACTAACTGATGTGTCCCTTCACACACTTTTCTATTTTCCATCTTCCAGCGAGGGGATTATATGTAGGTCCTTATAAGCAGTTCCCCCTTTCTACCTCATCCTCCCAGTATTGCCACTCTCACCACTGGTCCTGAGGTTATCATATGTCCTACTTTCCCTAGTTTCCAATTACTATCTTTACCAGTGTACACATCCTGGTGTAGACAGATTTGTAAGGTAGAATTGGGATCATGATAGTGGGGGGAGGAGAGGAAGCATTTAAGAACTAGAGGAAAGTTATATGTTCCATCATTGCTACACTGCACCCTGACTGACTCGTCTCCTCACCACAACCCTTCTGTAAGGGGTTGTCCAGTTTCCTACAGGTGGGCTTTGGGTCCCCACTCTACACTCCCCCTCATTTACAGTGACATAATTTTTTGTTCTTTGATGCCTGATACCTGATTCCTTTGACACCTTATGATCACACAGGCTGGTGTGCTTCTTCCATGTGGGCTTTGTTGCTTCTGAGCTGGATGGCTCCTTGTTTACCTTCAAGCCTTTAAGACCCCAGATGCTATAACTTTTGATAGGTGGGCACCATCAGCTTTCTTGACCATATTTGCTTATGTACCCGCTTTGTCTTCAACAATTGTGTCAGGAGGGTGAGCATAATGGAATGCCAGTTTAATAGAACAAAGTCTTCTTTCACTCAGGGAGTACTTGAGTGAAGCTTCAGTATCTTAAAAAAATTTTTTTTTTTATTTTAGGCGTCACTGCCCTCAGGTGGTGGGAGTAGGAGGCCCAGCCTTTGCTTCTGTGAGCTGGAATTGAACCTCCAACCCAGTGGGTCGCAGTCCCGCGCACAACCACTACGCCACCGGGGCTCAGCAAGCTTCAGTATCTTAAAAACTTTTTTTTTTCTGTTATGAATTGGGCAAAAGTAGTTGCTGTGAAGTGTCCTTGAGTCGCTCCCGAATCCTAGCAAGCCTGCACACCCAAGAGCGAGGCACTCCCCAGGCCTCACAGCACAGGTTCTTATGCAGGAGCCCATTATTGCAGGCGTGGTGTTGCTCCCTCTCCTTGAGAGACTTCCTGTTTCTCACAGCTCCTCCACTGTTCCAGATATGGCGTTCTCCAGGGACTGGTCCCTCCTGACAGGTCTGAAGTATATATATAGGATGAAGCCTTACCATTCTGGTCTCTAAGGAAGACTCCAGCTGTACTGCCTTGAAGGAAGATCAGTTTGTCCTTTCAGCAGCACATGACGTTTTCCATCTTCTTCTCCAGCGCCACAATTCCAGTGCATCCACTCACCTTCCGTCTTCCTTATTCATTATCCAACTTCCCTTCACATGCATAGGAGGCCCTTGAAAATATCATGGGGCAGGGCAGGTGCACCTGAGTTCTCAAAGTAACATCCCTGCCCCTCAGCACGTTAAGTATGTCCTGGGCAGCTGATTTGCCCACTGCCATTTGTCCTTTGATGTTTTCGCTGCCGCTTCCACGAGAAGTGACTGTGGAGCCACGCAAGTCTTCAAGTCCTCCTCACTTTCAGCAAGCAAGGTTGTGTCATATGCAAATTGAAGGTTGTTAATAAGCTTCCCTCCAGGTCTGATGCTGACTTCTTCAAATAATCCGACTTCTTTGATGAGTCATTCAGTACGCAGATTGAATGAACATGTGAGAGAATACAACTCTGAGGCATGCTGTGTTAGTCCAGGTAGACTAAAGAAACAAATCCAGAGACACTCCTATGTGTATCAAAAAGAGCTTTATATTAAGATAAATTGTATATATTAAGAAAGCATCCCAGGCCAGTTCAGATCAAGTCCATAAGTCTGATATTATTAGCCGGATATCCAATACCAGCTTGTAAATTCCTCTTCAGTTTCACACAACACATGCAATGATGCAGGGAGATCACTGGCCACTGGGTGGAAAGTCTCCTGCCTCCACTGTGGTGGTAGAAGCATCTCAGCGCTGGCGTGGACCTCCACGCGGCTCCTCCAGTTCCAGGCTCTGCCTCCATCAGTGTCGCTCCATGTGGCTTGTCAACAGGAATGTCTTGCAGGGAGACCAGCAAAGAGAGATAATGTGTCAGGCCTCCGGTGATCTGTCTATCTCCATCACTCCTCCAAATGAGGCCATCAAGCTGTGAACTGATTGACAGGCTAGACTCCACCCCTTCACTCTGCATAGCCTCAAGTCGACACCAGATTGTGTAACTACTCTACATGCTTTTGTGATTTTTAAGCCAGGCAGTATTCCCTTGTTTTATTCTCATGACTGCCTCTTGATTCATGCACAAGTTCTATATGGGCACAAAGGAATGTGCTGGAATTCTCATTATCTTCAAGGTTTTCCATAGATTGTTATGATCTGCACAGTAGAATACCTTGACATCGTCAAGAAAACACAGTATACATCTAGGGTAAAAGTGTATGGAGTAAATCAATTCTCCAGCAATAATTTACATTTTGTTTTATTATTGATTACAACCCTTACAAGGTAGCATCACTTGTCCTCCTTCCTCCCTGTGCTTCCCACTTCTATAACTCCTTCATTCCTAGTTTTTCCTAAATGACTGATTATTCTAAGACATGCCCACCTCACTAATGCTATGTTGTATCTTAGAGCTCAATCTATTGTTTGACTTAAAATTGAGCCATCTGTGCCAAGTCCAAAGAGGACCTAAGGGCCACGGCCTTGGGGCTTCCCAAGTCTCTATCCAACTAATTAGCAAGCCTGGTTTATTTTATGATTATGTCTTGTTTCACATTTGTCTCCCATCCCATATAAGGAATTCTAATATGATCACTTTTCGAGTACTTGGTAGTGGTATCCAGGTGCCACATAACTCTAGTCTCAGAGCCCTGATCCTTCATGACTTTTTATTTGTAAATTAGGAATAATTCTTATGCCCTAGTTACTTCTTAAAATAGTGCGAAGTCTCAAAAATAAAGCAACAATAGGATATAAAATTGTTTTGTAAACACTAAGGTACAAATAAACACTTGATGACCGATTTGACAATAAAGTACTATTGTTGTGAGGTGCCCGCCAGTCAGTTTCAACTCATAGTTACCCTGCAGCCAAGAGAACAAAGCGCCACCCTGCTCTGCCCCGCCCTCACACTTGTTCTTATGCTAAGCCCATTGTTGCAGCTATTGTGACTACCTGTTTTGTTGAGGGTGTTCTTCCTTTCACTGTCCCCTTACTTTACCATGATGTCCTTCGCCAAGGTATGTCCAAAGTAGGTGAGATGAACTCTGGCCATATTTTCCTGTAAGGAAAATCCTGGGTGTACTTCTTCCAAGACAGATTCATTTGTTTTTTCACTGTCCACAGTACTTTCAGTTTTCTTCTCTAGTACCACAATTCAAACCCACTGATTGTTCTTGGTCTCCTCTTTTTAATATTCCACTTTCTCATGCATATGAGGCAATCTAAAACACCTTGGCTTGAGCTAGGCATATCGTAGTCTTCAAAGTAATATCCCTGCTTTACTTCTTGTGCATCAGATTTACCCAGTGCAAGGTGTCTTTTGATCTCTTGTTTGTTTCTTCCATGAGCGTTGCCTGGATCCAAGCGAGATGATCTCCTTGACAAATCTGGTCTTTTCTCTCTTTATCCTGATGCAATTTACTGGTCCAGGTGTGAGGATTTTGGTTTTCTTTAGATTGAACTGCAATCCATACAAAAACCTGCAATCCTTGATCTTTATCCGCCAGTGCTTCAATTCCTCCTCAGTTTCAACAAACAAGGTTGTATCATCTTTAGAGCACAGGTTGTTAATAAGTTGTCCTCAAATCCTGATGTCTCATTCTTCTCCATATAATTCAGCTTCTCTCATCATTGGTTCAGCATAGAGATTGAATAAGTATGGTGAGAGGATACAACCCTATGCACCTCTTTCATGATTTTAAAGGACAGAGTGCTCCCTCGTTCTGTTTGCACAACTGCCTCTTTTTTTTCATGTACAAGTTCCACATGAGCACACTGAAGTGTTCTGGAATTCCCATTTTGTTCAAGGCTAGCAATAGTTCGTTATTACTCACACAGTTGAATGCCTTTGCGTTGTCAATAAAACACAAGTAAACATCTTTCTGGTACTCTCTGCTTTTAGCTGAGATCCATCTGACATCTGCAATGACTTCCCCGGTTCCACATGCTCGCTGAATCTGGCCTGAATTTCTGCCAGTTTCCTGTCACTGTCCTTCTGCATCTGTTGTTGGAAAATCTTTAGCACAATTTTCATCTAAAGTTAATGATATTGTTCTTTAATTTTCATACTATATTGAATCATCTTTCTTTGGAATGTGTACAAATATGGAGCTCTTCCAGTTAGCCGTCTTCCAAATTTCTTGGTACAGATGAGGGTGTGCTTTCAGTGCTTCATCAGCTTGTTGAAGCTGATTTTAATTGATAGTCCATAAATTCCTGGAGCCTAGCTTTTGACTAATGCCAAAATACTGACACTCAAGAACTGATTTTTTTTTTCTTCAGCTCTTTCAGATATAGATATTCTGTACACATTCTTCCTTTTTGGCTTTCTAACTCTAGGTGTTTGCCCATTTCAATGTAATAAAAAATTTGACTTCTCAAAGTGCCCTTTGGAATTTTCTATTCAGCTCCTGTACTTCATCATTTCTTCCATTTGACCTAGCTATACTAAATTAAAGATAAGTTGCAGAATTTCTTCTCATACTTACTTTGATCTTTTTTTTCTTCCTTGCCTTTTTCTTTCTTCATGTTTGCTCTTTTATTCCCCCCCCCACTCAGATTTGTTTCCAAACCATTTTATTAGCAACTAATCCAGACATCATACCACTCCATAGTTCAATCATATCCAGCAATGTTGTACCATTGCTACCACAATCAGTTTCAAACATTTTCTTCCTTCTGGACTTCCTTGATATCAGCTCCTCCTCACCCTGCCCCCCTCCTACTGTAACCCTCAGGAACCCTTATTCTCCTTGTTGTCTCTACAGTTTCACCTGTTGAGTTTCATAAACTGAAAGTTTTCTCTGTTTCATTAACAGAGAGTCAAGAAAGCTATCTACAATGACGAAATACAACAGAGTTAAACACCAATATTAGAAAAACCACAGAAAATATTATAAATGGGCTCCCAATGGAATGATTTTTTTTTTTTAAAAAGAGTGGGGAAAGAGGCGCTTATACCAAGGCCTTAAGTAGAAAATATTTGGAAATGAAGATGACAACATGTGTACAAATGTGCTTGATGCAAAGGATGTATTGAACATTATAAGAGCTGTAAGAGCCCCCAATAAAATTATTGAAAAAATGTTATAAGCGCGATCAAGTCCCAAGTGTTTCAGAAGGGAGATTCTGGGGAAAGGTTGCAACTGCTCAAGTCAGGTCTATCGTTTTGATCCACTATATCCCTCTCTCCACCCTTCTCTGCCTGGTAACCAGTGTATTCCCAACCCTGAATTATGGTTAGAGGGAACTCACGGGACGCTTATTCTCTGTGTGGATCCTGCAAACATCTTTGGAGTTTCCTTTTGTACACCAGGATCTCACAATTTATGTAAGCTTTGATGCTATTACCTTCTTCAGATTTGGATTATATAATCTATAATTCTTGGATCTGCGATGGTGGTGTTCTGCTTCCTCAGGGGGGGGGGGCTAGTTGACAAGATGGCTGCTTTTTTTTTCTTCTAAATCAAGCCTGTAAGACCCTCAAACCTTCTTCTTTTTTATTTTATTTGAATCTCAGAAGCATGGGACTCGCATACTACACAACCCAGTAGCTCTTCTTGAAGTCACCCCACAGCTCCCCTGGTGTCTTTCACCGGTGCTCAGTGAGTCAGATCTGCTCTTGAGTTTCTTGAAATCCAGGTAGAATAGACTCAAGGTTGTATTTTGTCTCTTGCAGATTTATTTTCATTTTATTCAGCTTCCATTTGAATTTGCATATATGCTATTGATACTCTTTTTCAAAGTCAATCCTTGGCCTGCTTTTAGCTGCTGATATCAAGCTTCCCTGTCATCTCTTCTCACAGATTTAGTTATTTTAATGTCTATGTGTTCCAGCTGGAAAAGTTCATGTGTGCAGTCTCTGTTCTGTTGAAAAAAAGTATTAGCTATGAACAAGTAATTAATCTGGCAAAATTCTATTGTGTGACCTCCAGCTTTGTTTCTATCACAAAGATCCTTTCGCTAACTACTGTTCCTCCATCTAGCATTTGCATTGAATTGTCAATAATGTTCAATGCAAACTGATTGCATGTTACTTCAATTTTATACTGAAGATGGTGGTAAAATCCTTCAATTTCTGCATCATTATCTTTACCAGTTGGTGTATAAATCCAAATTATATTTGTGTTGATTTGGATTTCCTTGTGTCCAGGTAGATACCCTATTGTTTACGGTATTATACTTCAAGATAGATAGTGAAATGTCCCTTTTGATGATGAATGTGACACCATTTCTCTTGACTCTGTCATATCCAGCATAGTTAGCCATGCAACCACCTGATGTTAAAAATGGTCAATACCAATAGCTTTCAGTCCTTTAAAGCCTACGATATCAAGCTCAATACATTCCAGTTCATTTTTTATATCTACCAATTTCCCTAGATTTATACTTTGTACATTCCAAATTCTGATTATTAACAGATGTTTGCAGATGTTTTTTTCTTCTCAGTTTGAGTCTTGCCTCACCAGCAAATGTAGGTCCTGCTGACCTCTCACAGATTTGCCTTCATCCGTGTCCTATGATCAATTCGACTTTGAAGAGGCAGTTCTTCCTTGGTCATATTGAGCCTTCTGCCCAGAGGGGCTCATCTCTGCATAGGCTCCCTGGCAGTCTGCTGGGGCTCTTCCTGAGGCTTTCAGGACGAGAACATGGTCTGCTGGGTTTGCAGTGGCTCACTCTGCAAAGTGCACAGCCGCGTCCTTCTTCAGAGTCTGTTCTTAGCTCCTGTGAAGCCTGTCGACTCTGTTCACCCAGTGACAATAACTAACCAGCATGAGTTTATTTTAAAGACCTCCTCTTTGGTCTGTGTACGCTTTCTCGTGCTCGTCTTCTGGACATTTGGGAAATTGTAGAATTTACGAGAATCGGGGAAATCCTTGGCTTTGTTGCTGAGTCTGTCTGCTCACGTATCTTCTCTGGCCCCTGTCTTGGATGTGTCATATGAGCGACAAGCTGCCTGTGCTCGCCAGCATCCTTCTACTGACTGGAAGCATGGAGTATTTACAAGGACCGTTTTAAGCACTGGAATATTTAAGAGGAGAAATAGATTGTGGGATTAAGGATGTGGGTCTGTTAAAGACTATATATATATATATATATATATATATACATTATCAAATCTTCTTTTAAAAATGAAAACTCACAAGCTAATTAAGCATACCTAGGAGGATTTTCTCCTCATTTTTTCCTCATAACCGAGTGTTACCATTTAATAAAAAAATTCTTAATATAATAGACAAAATTTTCGTTGAAAGTCCTTACCATTTTAGCTTGCATTTCTTTGTTGCAATGTATATTAGAATGATTTCTATTCAGACTTTTAAAAAATGTTGGTTGCTTAAGGGGCTAAGTTTAAAAGGTAGAGCAAATTGAGGCATGCTGAACACTGCCTTGCTAATCTTTCCTTAAGATTCTGGGTGAAATTAATTTATTAGCTTTCCCGCTATGAGGATCAAGCATTATATAAGTATCTTGAGAACCTATAAACAAGTTATACAACTGTTCTGATTTGTTACACATAGAATGTCCATAGCAAGGACGATGGTTTTAGTCACACAGCACATTTAAAGTACAGTAAAGACAAAAACTGCAACCAAAACAACACTGGCATAACTGAAGCCCGCTGTCACCTAGTGCATTCCACGTCACAGCAACTCTGTAGGACAGTGTAGAACTACCAGGCAAGATTTGAAAGGCTGTGAGCTTTATTGATAGAAGCAGATTGCCACGTTTTTCTTTTGCAAGAAATAACAAGTATGATACAGAAAGGAAGAACGGGTTGACTTTTGCCCCGATAACGTACTCATCCACTCAGCATTCACAGTGAATAAACAGAAGGACTCGTTGCTCATAAGGAACAATGAACGAGTTTACCCAGTGGATTTCATTCCTGCAAAATCAGTGTCCCCAGAAAAAGCACGCTTGCTGCTGAACGAACCTGCTCCTTTCTCAGCTTTGCAAACCAAACTTAATTTACTTTTTTATTATGATCTGTGCAAAGTCTGTTCCTAACTCGGGGTTGAATACATTATATAAAAAAAATCAACAAGGAACATGCAACCTTTTCATCCCCTGAAAAGTATAAAATATATACACCTGGAATCTAGAGTTCTAACTTCAACATAAAACACTGCTACCCACTCCTAGGGAACTTTCTTGTTTCCTTCTGGTTCAGCCTCAAGGGCTGCATCCATTTTCATCTCTCTTTTTCTAAGCAGCCTGGTGAGCAGGGCCAGGTGGCACATAGTGGCGGTGGGTGGTCAGGTCAGTAGCGGTGGGGGGGTGGGGTGGGGGTGTGTGTGGCAGGCACTGGCTGTGTGCTTCCTCACTTTGCAGCTCTCCTGAGACTGCAGGGGGCCAGGCTCCATCCTCTCTCTACCAAGGTCTGTGTGGTTAGATCTGTTGATTTTCCAGTGTCCGTAACCCAAAGCAACATATCTTTCTTGGTATGTTTGGAAAGAAAGCTGTTGCTAAGAATATTAGACCCACAAGGGAAAGTTCTTATGTTTACACAGCATAATACAGGGTATTTTTCTAAGCAGAAGATAGCATGGTTATAGAAATCTGCCACGTCAGTTTTTTCTCTGTTTGAACAAAACTGATGATACTAGTAAACTTGACACCATCAACTCTCCAAAACACTGTGGATTCAAAATGTTTGACTCTTAAGCTCCCTCTTTGGAATTGAATAAAATTAAAGGCACCGAGTATTTATTCAGTTTCTGGTATCACCAGCCCTAGGCAGGAAGCTTTAGAAGGAAGAACCTGTAAGAAGCCACATTCTCCCTCTTGCCCCATTAAAACTTTTTTTTTTAAGTTTTTTAATATTTCTACTTTCTTTTCAATTGATGTTTTCCTCTGTTTTACTTTGCTATTGATTTAAAAATATATATCTTCAGTATATGAAATCCAGAAGAGGTAAATCTATAAAGACAATAACTAGATTAATGGTTTCTGGGGGCAAGTGGGGAGTTTATACCAATGAGTACAACAAAGAAGAAAAAGTTCTAAAATTGATTATGGTAATGATTTTACAACCTTTCTTGATATGATTGAACTATTGAATTGTATGCTATGTAGGCTATGTGCCAATAAAGCTGTTTGAAATAAAAAATATGAATCCCAAAAGCTTACCAAAAATGTTGTTTCTGTAAATAATGGCCTACTTATGTAAAGTAATAGTGAAAACAAAATAAAACAAAACCCATTTCCCATTTCTTCATCTGTGATATGCTTTCCATAAATTGACTTCCACGCCCACGTCTGCCATCAGGTCATCTCTGACTCATGGTAACCCGACGTGTGTCAAAGCAGAATGGTATTCCAGAGGGCTTTAACTGGCTGATGTTTTAGAAGCAGGTAGTCAGACCCTTCTTCTGAGATTCCTCTGGGTGGATTTGAACCTCCATTTTTTTGCTTAGCAGCTGTTTGTACCACCCAGTGACTGTTCCCTCCTGCACCCCCTCCAAAGAACCAGTCCTTGACTCTTTCCATTGGTGCTCCCATACCATTCTCCAGGGAAACCTGCTCCCAATGTGTTTCATTCAGTGGCTAGTACTTTCCTGCACAGAGTCCAGTCTGTAACGCAGTCATCACACCCTTGGCTTGTAACTTTCTACAGGGCTAAGTCATTCAGCTTTGGAAATCATGAGCTCCAGAGAATGACAGAAGGACTAATTCCCAGAAGAGGCAGTGGAATGTAGACTAGGATGTTTGTGAGTTTCTCTGCGGCTCTTTCTTTCACGTTTATAATACTTTTCCTTTGGGGATTCAGCTCATACCCTGTCGTTTTCTTCTGGCTTTGTGATCTAGTTCCATTTAGATGGTTCTGACCATCACATAGACGTTCTGCTCTGATTTCCTGCAAGTTTTTTGTTGTTTGTTTTTAAGCGGCTTCCTTGAGATATACCCTCACTTTTCTGGTAGTTAATTGTCCATGGTTGTTTTCCGGTTGCTATGATGCTGGAAGCTAGGTGACCAAGATGTCAAATACAAGCAGGGTCATATACATCGTGGATAGGTAAAAGGCTCATATAGACTATGAATAAAGGCTAGATGCTCACTTTCCAAAAATTACCTAATAAAAACACTACCGCTCCTGGTGGAACATTATACAACTTCTTTGTTTAGGACATGCCTATGAAATACATACCTGGTGGAGGATATCATGTTTGGGAAGGCAGAGGGCCAGCAAGGGCATAGGGGAATTTTGGAGTGATGGGCAGGCACAATCACCACCACAGCAGATTGGAATGTGTAGGTGTTGGAATGGACGATGTGTGAGTGGGCACCATGTTGTGTGTGGTACATGAGACCTTCTTTCATTGTGGCCAACGGCAGCTCTCCATATCCATTGAGATTCCCTACAACACACCCATTTCAAGTGTAGATTCACGGACCAACTGGTTGGAAGAAATCCTTATTTGTACCTATTCCACAGAAAGTTGACCAACTGAATGCTCACACTGTAGAACAATATCCGTGATGTCACATGCACGTAACATTTTCCTGAAGATTGTTCAAGGACAGGTGCAACAGTTCAGGTCAGATGCAGAAGAGGACCTGGAGCAAGGGGTGCCCCTGCTGATGTCATCTGGATCTTAGGAAAAGGTGTTTCCTTGTGCTTCATTGGCGATGTAAAGGCATTTGCCTCTGTGGGTCATAGCAAACTATGGATAGCCTTGAGAAGAATGACAAGTCCACAACACTTTCTTGTGCTCATGCAGGATCTGCACGTGCATCAGGAGGCATTGTGTGGACTGAACAAGGGGATGCTTCCTGGTTTAAAATCAGGATAGGTATGTGTTAAGGTTGTATCCTTTCACCATGTTTATTCAACCTGTATGCTGAGGAAATCATCAGAGAAGCTGGATTCTGGGAAGAAGAATATGACATCACGATCGGTGGAAGGCTTGTTAAAACCTGTGATATACGGATGACACAACCTTGCACGCTGAAAGTGAGGAGGACTTGAAGCCCTTATAGATTATGACCAAGAATGGCAGTCTTCCCTAGGCATTTCTCACTCAGTGTCCAGAAGACCCAAGTCCTCAAAATTGGAGCAGTAGGCAACATCATGATAAATGGAGGAAAAATTGAAGTTGTCAATGATTTTTTCTCGCTTGGATCCACAAACAGTGCTCATGGAACAAGCGGGCAAGAGATAAGATGACACATTGTATTGGTTAAGATCTCCTCAGAGCGTGGACAAAGCAAGGTTGTTACTTTGAGGACTAAGGTGGGCCAGACTCAAGCGATGGCATTTTTCAGTCACCTCATCGCTCATGTGCATGTGAAAGCTGGACCCTGAATAAGGAAGACCAAAGAAGAACAGATGGCGATGAATATTGATAGTACCATGAACTGTCAAAAGGACAAAAGAATCTGCCTTGGCATCCCCTTGCAGAAGGGTCACAAGGAAGGGACGAGCCAGCAGGGTGCAGTACAGCACCAATGAAACACACATCATTCTTCTAGTTCTTTAATGCTTCCTCCAGCCACTATCATGACCCCAACACTACCTTACCAGTGCAGCTAGTCCAGAACATGTACGCTGGTACAGGTAAAAGCTTTCAATGCACAGAAGTCAGGACAAATAAACCCTCAGAAACAGTATTGTGAGTACTGTTCTAAAATTGATTGTGGTGATAGCTGCATGTAATACCAGGAAGGTAGAGGGAAGGTGGGGGGAGAAAGGGGTGAAAAGAGTAACTGGTCACAATGATTGACATATGACTACACACACACATACACACCAGGGAAATGAGTGACAAAAATGTGGGTGGAGGGAGACAGTGGATGGTGTAAGAGATGAAAATAATAATTTATTAAGGGTTCACAGGATGAGAGGGCAGGGGAAGGAGGGAAAACAGAGGAACTAATACCAAGGTCTCCAGTAGAAAGAAAATGTTTGAAAATGATGATGGCAGCATATGTACAAATGCATTTGATATAATTATTGTATGAGTGGCTATAAAAGCTGTAAGAGCTCCCACTAAAATACTTTATTTTTAGAAAAAGACTCTTTTGGAAGAAGAATGGTCAGAGCATCCTCAGAGTAAAGTGACCAGATTTTAAGCAGGACATCGTTGACCAGGGAGCGGGGGTGGGAGTGGGTGGGTGGGGGGTTCTTGTTGAAACATTTGGTCTACATGGAGCAACAAAAATTTTCATAGAATGCAAAAATAGTATTGTAATATATTTATTTTAATTTTAAAATGCCGTGGGACACTGCTAAATTGTTAAAGAGCGGAATTCCTGGTCATCTTACAGAGGTAAGGCTGGTGAGGCTTCATCTTACATCATTTGGACACGTCAGGAGAGACCAGTCCCTGGGGAAGTTCATCACATTTGGCAAGGTAGAGAGGTGACCCCAAAGAAGTCCCTCGAGCAGCTGGATCGACCACCCTGGGCTGTAGCAATGGGCTCAGACGTAGGAGCCACTGGGAGGAGTGCCCGATTGGTGGTGTTGCCTCCTGTGTGCACAGGATTCCTGCGGGTTGGGACTCACTGGATGGCACCTAATGTCGGCAACATGCAACCAGCACCACAACCAACTTTAGAACTTGTTCATCACCCCCAAAAGAAACTCTATGCCCGTTAACTCCCAACCCTCCATTCTTTCAGTATGCCCAGCAGCACTAAGCAAGCATGAACCTATTTTTTTAAATCTCTAAATTCTTCATGAATTAGTTCTCCATTTTTCTCAGACGCTATTTTTCATTCATTCTTCAGAGTCTTAGCTTTAGGTGAGGTATCCCCTGAAGCTGGGTAGATTTTTGCCACAAGCAAACAAAAAATAATGACACGAATACCTATGAGTACAAAGAAGAAGAAAATGTTCTAGTATTGAATATGATGACAGTTGTACGACTTTTCTTGATATGGTTGAATTTTTGAATTGTATAATATGTGGATGAAATGCCAATAAAACTGCTCAAAAAGTAAAAAAAAAGAAAAAAAAAAGGAACAGGGCAGTCTAGAGGCTAGCGTTCAGTTAGCATGAGTTTTCTAAGCTGAAAGATAACGTGATCCTGCCTTTGATGGTGTGCCTTCGCCTGAAACCAAATGGTCAGGTTTGATTGCCTTGTGCCTCTTCTGAAGTTCGGAAACATTTCATTGTCTATCTCTTCCCTGTGCTTTCTCTAATTTACCTCCCTCTTCCACTCAGTTTGCCTTTGGGGGTTTCTCATTTTTATCCACCACATTCATCAAGGAAAAATGTGTAATCTTTCTCTGGTTTCTGCCATCAGTCAGAATACTGGTTGTCTTCTCAGTCATAAACTTCATCAAGGCCTTGTCTCTTCGGCTTTGTCCTTGGTTTGGGAAGAACAGTGAATCAACATTATTTATCTTTGCCAAAGGCGGTATCTTTACTACCTTATAGTAGCATTAATCTGTCAAGTCATTCTACAGATGCAAGGTACTATATATTATACAAACTGAAATGTCTTCTTTATAGAAGAGTGTTGTCCATTCTCTTATTAAAACATCTCTACTTAGAATCCAGAGTAAGTCCAAGATGTATAAACATAAGCAAAAGTTTATGTGGGAGAATTGGGGTGGGGAAAAGGTCTCTTTCATCATTGAGGGGCAGCTTAGAAAATATGATGTGGGAGATAAGGGTGGGTGAAACTCTTCTTTAAAAAAATCATACTTGATGATTTTCTTTTAGTTTGACAGTATAATTTATATGAAAAAGCTTTTAACCTTGCCAGAGCCCAATTTTATCTTAAAGATGCATCACATCAGACTTTGACAAATATCAGTGAACAATTAGACTCTTCCGATATGAAAAATGAGTGTCATTAGAAAGCCTAGGCCCAAGTGCAGTGGGAGAGAGCTGGGCGGGCGACTGGGTTTTCCAAGAAACCACTCTGCCAGTGCTGCCGGTGGAAGGCCAAGGCAGGAGGACAAGCCTCCCAGCAGCAGCAATGGAAGTTCCGATGCAGACCAGAGAGCCCTAGCCGCTCCAGAGCCTGAAGAACAAGAAAGCCTTCTGCCACGCATCAGAAGAAAAACACCAAACTCTCTAGGAAATCCTCTGCTAATTTATCTACTAGCGTTAAAAGAATTCAGGAAAAAACCTCAATCCTCTTCCTAACTTCAGTGCTGGGCCTAAAGGAGACAGCTTTTATGAATGGAGGCCAACTGTGTTTGGTCACCAGGTCCTCTCTGTGAAGGTGGGGTGTTCTTTGAAAGCCACGTTGTCTTCAGATTCTGAGCTACCAAAGGTTACTTTCCACACCAGAATCTATCGCTGCAACGTCAACAGTCAGGGAGTCATCTGTTTGGATAGCCTTAAAGCTAACTGGAGTCTTGTGCTGAGTGTTTCAAAGGTTTTGCTGTCTACTTGTTCCCTTGTCACAGATTGCAACCCTGAGGGTCCTATGGTTAGAAGCATAGCCACTCAGGATTTGACCAGCAGAGCAGAATAGCCAGACAGTGGACCCAGAGATATGCAATGCAATTCACACAGTGAAAGAGCAGGGCATCTTCTCACTGTGCTGGAAATCTTTATAGTCTTTATGATATGGACTTCTTTGTATAAGTTATACCGATTCTATTCCCTGCTTTTATCTTTTGGAGACAGAGAAGAGACTTCCTATCAAGAATAGAACTTAGTTGCGGGAGATTAGTTATGTTTAAAAGGTCTACTTGCAAATCTTGCTTCTTTGGGATACCAAAATGTATCTCTGTAGTGTACTAAGGATACCAGTCCTGACGTCTACCAGATATTTTTTATGCATTTTTGCCTAATTCATTATCGGTATGATGTTATAAAAGTAGCCTTAGATGACTAGCAATGATGTCCTTTGCGTTGAACACAGATCTGTTTCTGAGTATGTGCTACATGCTCTTGTGAAAATGCTTTACCTTTGACTTTTGCCCCAGTTTGTAATGAAAGGATTTCTTTTCAGCCTTTGTAGCTCAGAAAGCACCTGATGTATCATTTCAAACACAACAGACATGCTCTTGGGTGTTAAACTAAAAGAAAGTATAGGACTAAACAAACTTAACTCTCTGAGGTAAGGCCTGAGATGAAATTACATATTGTTCAGGAAAAGTTTTGTTGAAGCATTTCCCATTTACTAATAATTCACTTTATGAAAGACTCAGTGATAAAATTAGTTATGCAGTCATCTTTCAGTTGGTTCTCAGTCATGGCAACCCCATCGGCATCAGCATAGGGCTGTGTGATTCATGGGGCTTTTTATTGGCTGTCCTCTTTCAGAAACATTGTCTTAAACCTTTCTTTGGAGGCAAGTCTGGGTGGAATCCAACCTTCCACCTTTCCTGAAGCTTCCTGAAAGCTCAGCTAGTTAACTCACCCAGGGTCTTCTCGATGAGTGTTACAATACAGAAAATATTACATTTTATTTGTAGTTATCCACATAGATACGGGTACTTATTATAAAGCCCCCCCACTTTTAACCTTTTGAAGTTTAAGTTCAAAGGGAACAGTGTCTTCCTGGCTTACATCAATTGATGTAAGAGAAATCAGAGTCATCAGAGAAATATGCTCTTCTCCAACACCACCGGGCAGTGACACAAAGGAGGATCGTTATGTGTGCCCCACCTTGACCTGGTCCTGGCCGCAGTAAGTGGGTTCCCATGAAAAATCCAGTCCTTCTTCCATGAATCACATTCAAACTGTGCACCCTATATGGGCAGCCTCCCGCTCCTTGATGAAACAGCAGCACATGACATTCTTTCTAGTGAGTCACCGCCAATAAACGTTGATTTTTGAAGGAGTCTAAATACCCCTCCACCCTAAATAACATTAAGAAAAAAAAAAAGAACCAAATCAAAACATTTTGTTTCATCATCTTGGGAAACTCAGGCAGACCTTTCACTTTTGTGAGGAGAATGAAATGTGTTTCCACACTAAGTGGGAATCCAGTCTGTCCTTGTTTTTCCACAGAGACACAGGCTACACAAGGAAATGAGGGATATGTGCTACAGAATCTGTTTCAGGGTTGGAGGACTAAGGAGAAGCTCCTGAGGAGTGTGTGTAAACATAATAATGACATGCCTGTAAGAGCCGGCAACTCAGGAGAACTTCTAGAGAGCATTCTAAACCAATGTAAACTCATGGCTGTTTAGTTGACTCCAATTCACAGACACCCCATGGACCAGAGCAAAGTTTCCCAATAGGGGTCCCACAGCTATACTGCTTACAGAAACAGACTGCCACATACTTCTCCCCGGGAACAGCTGGGGGGTTACAACCGCTGACCTTCTAGTTAGCAGCCACATGCTTTAACCACCGTGCCACCAGGGGCCTTTACATAACATGGTCTGTAAGTGCTGTCAAGTCTGTTTTGATTCATCACAAGCCTATGTACAACAGAATGAAACACCGCCTAGTCCTATGCCTATGTTTGAGTCCATTGAGCAGCCACGATGTTGATCTGTTTCATGGAGGGCCTTCCTCTCTCTCATGGGCCTCTGCATTTGTTGCCATGGGGGCAGGGGGGGCTCTCAGGTCAGTTCTGACCCTATGTACTCAGGGGCTCAAAGAGTGTTCTAAAAGATTCCCATTACCTTTAATTCCCTGCATGTGCATACTACATTTCATGTCAGTGTACAGTCCCTGGCACCAATCTCACAATCACTGCTCTGTCTCAGCCCACCATGCCAGACCATCTCGCTGGGGATCCTCCTCTTTTTCACAGAGTCTCTCCTTTACCAAGCATGATGTCTTTTTCCAGGGACTGGGCCCTTCTAATTAGATGTCCAAAATATGATGTTTTGCCATATTCCCTTCTAAGGAACTTTCTTCTATGACATATCTGTTCCTTCTTCTGACAGCCCATGGCATGCTCAATATTTTTCACCAGGACCAGAATTTAAAGGAATCAGCAATTTATGCTTCCAGCTTTTGTATACATATGGCGTGATAAAAAAAAATACCATGGCCTGAATCAGATTCACCTTAGTCCTGAAAGTGACATCCTTTCTCTTTAACACATTAAAGAGGTCTTACGCAACAGATGTGCCCATTGCAATACATCCCTGGGTTCCTTGATTGCTACCTGCACAAGCAGGGATTATGGATTCACGTTAAACAAGATCTTTGACAACCCTATCTTTTCTCCGCGTATCTTATTGTTGCTTATGGCTCCAGTTGTGAGGACTTGTGTTTCCTTCACGGAGCTGTAATTCATATTGTAGTCCTTGATCTTGACCAGTCAGTGCTTCAAGTCCTCTTCACTTTCAGTCAGCAAAGTTGTGTGATCTGCATATCACTGGTTGTTAAGTAGCTCTTTTTCCAATTCTGATGTGATTTTATTTTCCACATAGTTCTATTTCTCAGACTGTTTGTTCAAGATACAGTTTGAATAGGTATGGTGATTTAGTATATTATGTAACAGTACTCATTGCCATTGAATTGATACCAACTCATGGTGAGCCTAGGCAGATTTTCCAAGATGAGGCGTCTTTATGGCAGCCAGCAGCCTCATCTTACTCCCACAGAGCAGCTGGTAGGTTTGTACTGCTGTCTCTGTGGGTAGCAGCCCACTGCCTAACCAATAGTGCCAGCAGGGATCCTTAGCGAAGTATGTTAGCTGATGAGATTTGAATAGCATGTCTGAACAAGACCTTAACTTAGAATAGCACTGGGTATTTTTATGAGAAGTGGACATTTATGAACCATGTACTTCACTTTGTGTTGCTGCTAAAGAGATGTATGGGGGGGGGGAAGGGTTAGGGAATCCACAAATAACCCTCACTGAGGGCACACATCAGCCAAGAGCAGATTAACCCCTGCAGGAAATAAACAGAAGGAATGACAGCATTCACAATCCTCCAGAGGTTCACTATCAAGGCCATGCAAAGGAAGAAAGAAGTGTTCCAGAGAGAACGCAGTGAGTCAAGTATTACACATCTTGGCCTATAGAAAAGAGGTTGTAAATGACAGTGTCCTGAAGGAGGACATTGTAGGGCATATAAGGTTCAAATATAAATGAGAACAAACTCAAACCAAGATGGAATGAAAGGTTTAAGAAAGACCCAGGATTCATGGTAGGTCACCATAGATAGGAGAACGAACCTGGACCTCAAATTTAACTTCCCCTCAGATGATATCATTAAATTACCCAGTAAGGAAGGAGGTGTGGCAGGGGATTAAATTCTCATCCATTGCTCAAGGATTTATTTGTTTTAATCACCCACCTGCCTTTGATAATGCTGTGTGCTCCCCTTTTTATGGGTGAAAATAAACTATATCCAGGGGAGAGTAAATAGAATGGCAGAAATGTCTGTGAAATGAGCAATAACTGAAAACAAAACAAAAGCTGGGCATATTTAGCAACAGCAAGGGAAATCTGAGTGATGACAAGTGATGGTCTCTTAGGGAGAAGACGACATGTATATCTCCCATAATGCTCCACCATGCAGGCCTAGGATCTGAAAGGAATTTCTGAGAACCATGGTGGTTCAAAGGCTACACTGGTGGGAAGAAGGGAAGATAGATATAGAGATAGATGTGGGTGGTACGTAGAACTGTTAAGATATAGACTCTTTAAAGATGACTTTGACTCCATTCCTTCCCACTTCCAAGTTACCCGTGGGGCCTTCTGGTGACATTAAGGGCTAGACAGGGTGCAAGGTTGACTGTTCAAATACACCAGCTGCTACATACAAGTAAGACTCAGTCTGCCAGCTCCTATAAAGATTTACAACCTCAGAAATCCTATATAAGGTTTCTCTCCATTGGAGTCAACTTAATAGCAGTGGGGTTGAAATTTTGATTTTGCTTCTGAAGACATTGAGGGCTTACATTGGGGGTAGTCATCATCCCGCCAGCCCCTAAATCAGGGCAACCCAATGCAAAATGGAAAGAGCTGCCTCATTCTGTACCATCTACCGACTCCATTGTAGCTCGCACCGTTGTGACCCATAGGATGTTTACATGGCCTGAATTTTGGAAGTAGTTCACCAGACCTTTCTTCCTAGTCTGAGTGAGTCTAGAAATATGAGTAAAACTTGTCCAGCATCATAGCATCATGCACTGGCTGGGAATCTGACCGTGGGCTCCTGCATGCAGAGTGAGGATACTATCAAAGAACCACAGTTGCTGTAACCCTAATGGACTTCCCATATCTTATGGAATTATGCTCAGACTTATTTCTTTGGTATTCAGTGTGCCAGAATGTAGTTTGAAGTTCCCTTTCTAGCTCTTTCATTAGATCAATGATCTTCTCTGACCTTCAATTCTTGAGGATATTGTGCATTTTTCTGTCTCTGTGCTTCTACTTCTCAATACTTCTCCTCTCCGCTCAATTCTCTGACTGTAGAAAATCTTTAAGGCCCAGGTAAATGTTCACTCTTTCCTAATGCTTATTCCATCCAGACTCTCCTCTTGCCAGTTGAATGCACTGCTTCCTCTCTCTGTGTTCCCCGACCACAGATCACGTTAGTCTCTAATATCTTGTATTTACATAGCACTTTATGGGAATCCCTGGGTGGTGCAAATTGTTCATGTGCTTGCTGTTCACGTTGGCAGTTTAAGCCCACACAGAGGTACTGCTGGAGAAAGGCCAAGGGATCTACCTCCAAAAATTTGATCACTGGAAGCACCGTGGCATGCACTTCAATTTTGACACACAAGCGATCACTATGAGTCAGAATTGTTTGAAATTGGTTTTGCTGTTGCTTTTTAATAACACTTTGTAGCCCATAAGCCATCTTCGATGTGTTGGTTGATAATATCTATCTGTGTGTGGTATGGTGACTTACATGATGTGCTCTTCTAGCCACAGTCTTTGTAACTCCCAACAGACAGCAATTTCCTGATGAGTCTGGGTAAGAGACTGGAGGAAGATGCTCAATGGATTATATGATTCAGTTGTCCGTAATTGTTGACAGGGCTAATTATGATTGTGAACACTTGTCAGTCTAATGAGGGGATTAATCAACTTTTACATCTTGCTGGTATGAAATTATCCAACTCAGAAGCAGGAGAGGGCATCTGTCTGCAGGCTGAGGTTTACGATGGACTTGAGTGCCCTTTGGCATATTTATTATCAGTGCTCAAAGATCTTTAATGAGGCACTGGAAACACTTGCTCTTCTATGGCAAGAAATTAGTAAGACCTGGCCAACTTAAAAACAACATAAGGACTTGGTAGAGACATTTATAGAGACCTAAATACAAACAAGTACATTTGTAAATATATGTACAATGAGAGGGGAATAGAACTATGTGTTAAGAATTCAGGTTGCTGATGGATATTAACACAAGAACCCTTTGTTCTAACAATCCAGCAGTCTGTGATACTCAACTTTCCAATATGATCACTAAGCAAATGTGGTGAAGAAAGCTGATGGTTCCTGGCTAACCAAAGATATAATGTCTTAAAGCCTTAAAGATAAACATATAGCCATGTAGCTGAGAAGCAACAAAGGCCACATGAAAGAAGCACACTAACCTGTGTGATCTTGAGGCATCGATGGGATGCAGGTATTAGACATCTAAGACAAAACCACACCCAAGGTGAATTGGGGGGAGAGGGTGTATGGCGTGGAGACACAATGTCCATCTGTAGAAAATTGGACATTCCCTCACAGAAGCTCACAGTGAAGAGATGAGTCAGTCAGGGTGCAGTATAGCACCGATGAAACACAACTTTTCTCTAGTTCTTTGGTGCTTCTTCCTTCTCCCCATTATCATGACCTCAATTCTATCGTACAAATTGGATTAGACCAGAGCATGCACGCTGCTACAGATAAGAGCCCTCAACACGGGGAATCCAGGATAGATAAACCTCTCAAGGCCAACGATGATAGTAGAGATACCAAGAGGATTAGGGGTGCGTGGGAGAAGACAGGGGGAATCAATCACAAGGATCAACTTAGAACTCCCTCCCAGAAAGACGAATAATGAATGGTCAGTGATGAGACATTGATGTAAGATATGGAAGTAATAACTTATCAAGGGTTTGTGAGGGAGGGCAGGTGAGGGATGGAAGGGGAAGAAATTGGGAGCTGTTATCAGGGGCTCAAGTGGGAAGAGAATGCTTTGTAAATGATGGTGGCATACGTACAAATGTGCATATGACACACTGGATGAATGCAAAGATTGTAATAAGAGCTATAAGAGCCCCCAATAAAAAGTATTTTTTAAAAAATCAAAAAGAAATTTGTATGATCCTGAAGCAAGACAGGAGTCAGGTCCAGGGGCCTCAGGGTCAGAGTGAGGCGTGCCACAAGTACAACAGAGAGAGACTGTTCTGACCCGAACCTGTATCCTAAATATTTCTGTTCCTGAACCTTAGCTTGTTAGGTTCCCTAATAAGCATCATGATTATTATGGTCTGTGAGTTCTATGTAGCCTCTGCAAGATGTCAGAAGTGCTATGGCAGGGACAGTGGTTAGAGTCAGAATTGGTAAAAAGGTTGAAGGGTGGCTGCCTATCTGATCTCAACGTCTTAGAACCTGGCCTCTTGCTGATTTGAATTGCTTCTCTTTTCCCCTTGCGAGGAGGGCTGAAGCTTGAGAGAGCATGACCCCCACACCCCTTTTTACACAGATAAGTTGTTATTCTCCTGTTGCAGATAACTCAACCTGGGGCATTTAAGTCATTGATTTAATATACAGTAGAATAATTTGTTTGTTTTGGGAAAATAAAACCATCCATAATAGAGCTAATTTTACACACACACACACACACACACACACACACAGTTGCACAGTCAATTCTGACTCATCAGATCAACTCCGCTAGTTGGGTAGGTGGGACAGACTAGACCTGTGCTCCACAGACTTTTCTGGCTGCAACCTTTAGGAAGGACATCCTTTGGCCCATCTTCTGGTGCCTCCGGCTGCCTTCAAACCTCCAGCTTTGTCATCAGCAGCCAAGCACTAAGTCTGTAGTGTTAGACAGACAAAGTGGACCCAGGAATTCAAATGTCAGAATCCATTCACCAGGAGTAAGGGTTAACTTACTGCTGTGCTTTGAGACCTGCTTACTCTCTATACTGGGAGATCTTTGGGTTGTTCCACACTCTTACCGAAGACCTGCCATCAGCAGTTTTAAATAAATACCCCTTCTTTGAGAATGTCATTACTTTCACAAATGAACATTCAGTAATAAAGCCTTCTGCCCTCCCCATGAGTTTTTTCCTGACACCCATAAAGAAATTCTCTTTCAAAGTCATGTCTTCATGCCTTTTTCATTTCAATCTCCCCTTGACACCTGCCTTCCAGGTAAGACAACACCCAAAGAGCTCATAATCTTGCCAGTTTAGATTTTAGACTTTTTAGCCAGATAAAAATCTTTGTTCACTCAGCAATATAGGCCAGCCTCCTCTCTGAGAATGAGGCTTGAGTACTTGCTAATGATCCCATAATGGCCTTGAAGCCTCTGGCTCTGCAGGCTCCACAAAAGAAGAATTAGTCTCTCTAACAGCCAGGTTCTCAGAGCAGACTGGAGCAGTCCCAGAGTCCCTGGAGGGTGTATGAGTGCCAGATCCAACCCCTCTGTTTCTGATGCATGGGGCATGGGTAGACCTGAGAATGGGCATTTCTATACAAAAAGGAAAGGGACCTGGCACCTGACTTTGCCCCCTAAAGGATATGCTCTCCATTGATAGCTCTGTACAGGAGCCATGGTGGCAGAGTGAGTTAGCATATTGGATTGCTAACTGAAGGATCAGCAGTTCAAAACCACCAGCTGCTCCTCAGAAAACAGATGAGCCTTTCTACTCGCCCAGGGCTTCAGTCTCAGAAACCCACAGGGGCAGTTCCGTCCTGTCCTAGGTAGTGTCTATGAGTTGGAACTGACTTGATGGCAGTGAGTTTTTTTGTTGTTTATCCGTGTAGCCCTTTAGAACTTGAGCTTTCTTATGCTACTTATCTGAAATTAAAAAAAAAATAACAAACTAACCCTCACCCAATCCCAGGACAGTAGCAGGTTCTGAATCTAGCATCAGAAAAATTGAGTTTTAACTTCAATTCTAATGATTTTGGATCATTTTGAACAAGTTCCTCTAATGCAACAAGCTTAAGTCAACTGCAGAATGAGAATAACAATTTCCAAGGTGAAAAATGCCATGCCAAATCTTCTGCATAATAAGTTACGCTCACTGGGCTATGAAGCAAAAGATAAGCAGTTAGACTCCACCAGTGGAGAAAGACCAGGCTGTCTGCCCCCGTAACAGAGGGCCAGTTCCACATTGTTATCATCAACTAAAGGCTGTGGGGTTTTAATAAAGGAGGAGCGTAGGTGCTGTTATGCATTGGGCTTTGGGCCTCCGACTGCCAGGTTGGAGGTTCAACCCCCTCAGATGCTCCTTGGGAGAAAGAGGAGGCTATCTGCTCACGTGAAAATGTACCGTCTGAGAAACCCTCTAACGGATGACTGTGAGTTGAAACTGGCTCCCGAGAAGTGAAGGAATGAAGAAGAAGCAAACAAAAACAAAACAAACCTTCCTGGCTTCTTTCAGCCACTGATAATAACACAGAACATTTGCAGTCACTCTCCTTTGACATGCACACACAATTAGCAAGTGAAAAAGAACTCTCTGAAGTTCAAGTGAGTCTAGAACCCGAGCACTAGGCCACCTAAATGGATGGGCTCAGGGTATCTTCTCCTTTAGTATCTTGAGAGAATGGCATGGCTCACCACCAGTATATATATGATGGCCAGTCTAGAATCTCCAGCCTCATCTCTCCATAGGTTCTCATGAGGTTCATATTCTGCTAGTCAATGTGACCATATCCCTAGAGCCGGGGACCACTTTCTTTTTTTGGGTTTCTCATAGTTCATAACTCTGAGGCCACCCCCAGTCTGGAGCAGTTCCCCAGCACCCCAAAGCTCCACACAGGCTTTCAATGTGGGTTTAGGCTAACTTAGACGGACAGCAACACAGCCCCAATTGTCGTTATTTAAAAGGTAATGCTTTAATGGAGCATTTGAAGATGAAATATGATGTCTGGAAATGGATTTGAAGTAATTTCTGGGGAGGGGCAAGTGGGAAAAGGCATTTCAGATGAAATACGATTGCTGTGAGTTCATAATTGCTGACTTTGGTATGTTCATTAGACAGTCTGTTGATTTGTGAATATTCTTTTAAAGTCAATGACTATTTTTTTTTAATTAGAGGCTAAACATCATTGTCCTGAAATCTCTCCACTTTTCCTGAGGCCATCTCCCTCAGGGTAGCTTGCTCCCTATCGACTACTTATCTGGAATCCCTGTTCCCTTCAGACACACTTCCTTCTCTTTCCCTCTCACTCCCTGTGTAGGCCCTCAGCCCCTGGTTTCCCTGGCTCATAGGAACTCAAATACTCTTATGTCCTGTCTGAGATAAGCCATGTGCCTTTTTATTATCGCCTGTGTCTACCCTGGAGAAGCCTACCCCCTGCTCCCTAAGTGGGTCTTTCAGATGAGATGATACGGATGTCACGACAGGTTTATAGGGCTCTTAATTCTCCTGACTTTAGTGCCAAAAAAGGGATCCTGGGGGCTCAGTGGGTTGCAAGTTGGACTGCGAATGGCAAGGTTGGCAATTCTAGCCCACTGGCCACTCCTCAAAGGAGGAAGATGAGACTTTCTACTCCTGTAAAGGTTGACCGTCTCAGAAGCCCAAAGGGGTTGTACTCTATTCTTTAGGGGCCCGAGGAATCAGAATTGACTCTACGGCAGTGGGTTTGTGTTAGTGGAAGAAAAGACTGGAAACCTTTGCAATCATTTAAAACCTGCCCGTGTAGCAAGGGCAGGTGATTGAGATGAAGGAGTCATAGGTAGACTTGTGTCAAAGGAAGGGCAAAGGGACATACCATTAAAGGGCAGGTAGCAGTTCTCCCTTGAAGAAGGCCCTGAAAGAGAGAGGTAACCCAGAGGCTGGGACCGTGGGCTCCAGCACAGGAGCCATGGGGAGGATGGCCCGGGACCTGGCAGTGTTTCTTTCTGTTGGGTATCAGATCCCTAGGGGTGGGAACTGTGTTGATGGCATCTAACAGCAACAAGGACTTGTCCCCAAGTCGGATATTAGTTACCTGGGGACTTACTTCATTTTTTTTGTTTATTTAAAAATTTTTTTCTTTAAATAATTTTTTCCTCAAGAGAATTCTGCATTCTTCTATTTAGCCAGGGGAACCTCAAGAGACCAGGAAGCAGGAAGCAGCTTTTCTGTATCTCCAGGAAGAGGACCCGTCCTCATCTCGAGCCTGTCACGAGGCGGGGGAGAGTGACAGCTGTGAGCGTGGACTGTTCAGCATCTCTGGCTTCAGACTGAAAACCCCATCAGTTCCTTGGATTCTACACAGTCCTCTTTGTTTGCACTCTTCTTACTCCTTTTAGCAGAACTTCTGGGGAGTACCATGCTGACTCATGGTAGCCTTTCACTTCCTTCCTCTGACTCACTTCCAGACGAGATTCTAAGACATCCTCAGGTGGCCAGTGGGTGAGAAAGAACAGAGAGGCCTTCCTTACTACAGAAACTTGATCACCCAAGGTGTTAACATTGAGATGAGCCTCGACAAACGAGACTGAGTTGAACTGGATGGGGAGCTCTCTCCTCCTTTGCAGCACTAACACGTTCTTCCTTTGGGTAATTTGAAATCCAGAGTGTATACAGCCTGTCTCTGTGTATAAAAGCTTCAGCAACACTTATTGTCTATCCAGCTCAAGGGTCTTACTATCATCTGGGCTCCTGGCGTTGGAAAGATACTGAAAGGAGTTTAAGAGGCACCCGAATGTGGCCTTCTCGTCTTAGAAGACACACACTTGAAAACCTTCATATTAAAAAGGGGCCTCTTATTTTCTCACTTCCCTTCAAGGTGCAGAAAGTGAAGCAGACAATACCCTGTGAACCTATCTATCTAGCACTGTGGTTCTCCACTTTCCTAATGCCAGGGCCCTTTCCTACAGGGCGTCTTTCTGTGGTGACCCTCCCAACCATAAAATTATTTTTGTTGGTACTTCAAAACTGTCACTTTTCTACTGTCAGGAATCGGGTGACCCCTGTGAAAGCGTTGTTCGGCCCCAAAGGGTTCTCGACTCACAGATTGAGAACTGTTGATCCAGCACCCGAGAGAAACTCTAACTCACTAGCGTACAGTTATTGCTGCAAAACTCAGAGTACAATTACAGAAGTTTGGTTTAACCGGATCTGGCATAAGTTGGCGGAATCTGCTAAATGCTATAAGCCATGAAAGTAGGTTTGCCAGATACAATATAGAATGTCCAATTAAATCCGAACTCCATATAAAACAACAAATGATTTCTTACTGTAAGCGTGGTCCACATGCTGAGGGAGACATTCAAAGGGACTTCAGAAATCCTGGGGGGTGAGAGTAAAAGATAATGAAATCTTTCTATGAGGTTTTTGAAGCCCCCACCCCCTTGTATTCACCCTAAACACACGATCTGTTGTTTCTGTGACAGTCACTGTAGCTGGGGTCCTGCCTTGTTGTTTGCTCAATCTCACGAATCCCCTTCAGGGCCCCAAAGTGTTTTGCTCCGTGACTGGACCAAGGGATCCTGATGTCTTTGTCAGTGGCTGTGGGAGTCATGCCTTATCTTGACTTAGTTTCAGGGAGAAAGGCAGTTATTTATTTCCTCTGGGAATGTTGTTAAAACAACAACTCAACTCAAGGTCCTGTACAGTGTCGCTGACGCTCCCTAACGGAGGAGCACACCACCTTGTGAGGGTGCGGGGATGGCTGCTCTGCACGGCTCTGTCTGGCTCAGCCGTTGGTGTCTCTGTCCCTTTCACTCTTTATTACGGGACAGTTGACCACCCGCTAAAGACAATAGAGAGCAGCACGAGGAACCTGCATGCGACCATCTCGACCCTCGACCATCATCCACTCAATGGTGCCTCCATCAGTCTTTTCCCGGTCTTACGGTAAAACAAATCCCAGGTGTCTGAAGTTTTATTGTTTTATAACGCTGTGTTACTCATTGTACTTTTCTTTTCCTTTCCTTACTTTTGCATGGAACTGCATGGACAACTCGCTTCCCCAGGTCTTCTGGGGTCTTCCGGGTCAAATGATGCTATAGTTTGTTTTTTTAGGTGGTGAAGCCTGCTTTCCCCAGATCAAATCCCCAAATGTACATTTCTTAGCCTCCCTCACTTTAAGAGCCCACACATAGAAGCAGAATTTTAAAAGTCAGACCCATGAAACTTTATGGGAGGAGAACAGCAGAAGGGCAGGATGGGGGGCAGGCAGTGGGGGGACCCGGGCCAGTGAGAGGTGTACTCTGTTAGCCAGCTCTGTCCTGTTCTTCTGGGGACTGTCCTTGGGAGCTGATCCTAGAGTATGCACTTGTCACTTTTCCAGTGAGTCTGTTCACATGCGAACATACACATGCCTTCCTTCATAAACTGCCTATAGGAGATCCCATCGTCTTTAACCATATAGCCTGAGAGATAGAAATGATGGCAATGCTTATCTTCCAAAGAAGCAGGGGAGGCCTGGCATACATGAGTCTTTCAGTCCCTCAGAAGAAAAATGCTGTAACTCATGGGTGAGCTTGGTAAATGTGTCCAGTACATCAGGTTGATGGGATTATTCTGGAGCGATGGTTCTCAAAGCATGGCCCTCCTTACCACACCCATTTCCTCCCCTTCTCCTGCCAACCACTCTCTCCTACCAGTCAGCAGCATCAGCATCACTGAGGAACTTGTGATCATACAAACTCTTAGGCTCCCTCTGGGTCTAGTTGGTCTAAAAGGCTGAGGGGGGTGGTTTTTATCGAGTGGGGTCATTGAGCCCAATCGGACCCATCACCATCCTGTGTGCAGCAGAAGGTAACACTGCCGTGTCCCGTGACATCCTCACCGCATTCCTATGTCAGAGTCCACTGCTGCATCTACTATGTCAACCCATCTTGTGGAGGGTCTTCTTCTTTTTCACGGACCCAAGTCACCCAGGAATGTGTATTTTAGCAAATCTTAGATGACTCAGACTTAGGATGCTATGCCCTAAGGACCAAATCCTGTCCATGGCTCTAATGAAAATACACTTATTGAAACATAGCCACAATCACTCATGTGTTGGACATATATTGTCTATAGCTCCTTTTGTTTCATAATGGCAAAGTTGAGTGATTTTGAGAGAGACTATACAGTGGTCCTCGGGTTCCCAAAAATTTACTTTCTGTCCTTTCACAAGACGCGTTTGCTGGCCCCTGATTCAGATTCACGCTAAAGTTTAAGGGCTATTAGAGGATGAGTCAACACGAGTTAGTAAGCCCAAGACAGACAAAGTGAATTGAGTCGATCAGCCTCTTCCTGGGACGGGGAGAAAGAATGTCATACCGCTGCAGGTACACGCTGACACACTGCTGACTCACTGCACGGTACGTGGTCTCTTGAAAGGTTACTTCAGACCTCACTCATGCTGACCCTGCCTCTCCTGAGCCAGGAGAGACCGCACTGTTCAGCGGAGGGTTTCTGATCCTGGAGGGAGCAGAACGCATGCCATTTCCTTTTCTTCCCTGATCTGGTCCTCGTGCATGTTTGCTCAAGGCGGACCCTCGGCACGACGCATGGAAGGAGGCGCTATCAGGACGATTCAGGCCAAATCAGCCGCTCAGTGACTTCATTTCCCACTTCAATTCGTATGAAACATTGCAGTGACTGATGCGACTGAAGTTGCCTTCCTTGTAGCACAGTCACCAACCTGTGTCCACTGCGCCGCAGCTCTTGACATCCTTTCCCTGAGTGTGCAAGCGGACAGCGCGCAGGGGCGGAGACCTGCAAACCGCAGCTGCCATGAGGAGGACCTTGGAAACGTGATAACAGACGGGAGTCTGTGCAAACTTCTGGGCGTGACTCGTCAGCCCCTGGGTTGCAGGTCTTTGTAGACATGTACGTGATCGACTCATCTTGCCATCCATCGACCTTTACTTCATTGGTTCTCAGCCTTTCTCATGCCACGAAACTTTCACACAGTTCCTCATGTGGTGGTGACCCCCCCAACCATAAAATTATTTTCACTGCTACGTCATCACTGTCATTTTGCTACTGTTACGAATCAGGTGACCCTTTTGAAAGGGCCGTTCAACCTCCAAAGGGGTCATGACCCACAGGTTGAGAACCACTGCTGTATTTGAAAGTCACCCATCCTCCTTCCTAGAGGTTCAGTTAGGAAAGGGTGTCATGGGGAATGTCAGGAAATGTGTTTTATTGTCTACATCTGCACCACTCGCCCCAGATCAGAAGATGCTAGCATGCTCTGTCAGATGTGGGCGAGGGGGCGGGCAGAAGAACCAGGCAGAACACACCCCCAGGTCAGGTGAAGTGGGTGAGATCTCAGGCTTACTCTTCAGGAGTTCCGCTTGTCTTCTACCCCGGCCTCCCACACTGCAGGATTGCCTAGACTGCCAGGTCGGTAGCGTCTCGAGTAAGAAGGAGCTCCAATATTAGAGCCAGACTTGAGCGCAAACGATAGCCTAACCACTTCCTAAGACTGACTTGGAGAAAATTATTCAATAGTGCTAAGTCTCAGGTTCCTGAAGTATACAATAAGAATAAAAATAGTCCCTGCCTCATCCTCATTTTTCATTTTCTCCATGGAGCTTCCTTGACCTCTGCCCCTTAGTTGCCTATAGAACATATGGAAAGAGAATCAAGTTGACCCCAAGGGCATCTGCAGACTATTCTCATCTTTTCACAACGAGTCTGGGACTTCCTGCAGAGAGAAACTTGAGCCTTGTTTGTGCTGCAAGAGTTTCCAAAGTCCATTTCATAGCTCGCTGGAGGTTCCCTGTGGTCCTCACGGTGACAGAAGCCACAGAGGGAAGAGCGTGTGCACACTTCCCTGCCAAGAGGACACACAGAAAGACATTGTCCCAGAGGGAAGACTGGTGGCCACCTTGAGACCTCAGGGAAGATCTGTTCTCTTTCTCTCTCTCTCTCTGTCACTGTGAGCATCAAAATCTCTAAGTATTCTCAAGAGCCCACAGTGTCTAACCCTTTTGCTGCTCTCCCCACCTCTTCTTCACCCGCAGTGCTAAATGACAAGCAGTGGGTTGCCAAAGCAATGCCCTGGCTTTCTGTTGTTTGTCTTACAGGACAGGAAAGGAGAGGTGAATTAAGTAGGAGCGTTCACTTGGCCTTCTGGTGAAGAAATATGAGGTGTGGTGAGATGGATTCGGATGCTTTTTACTGCTGGGAATTCAAGCGAGAGTCAGGGAAGCAGGATGCAGACGTGAGCAATAAGGCATTCCTGAAAGAGCCAGGAGGCCGTCTCCTGACTCGGCTGATGGAAAGAGGGTGTGATGCTTACACAAAAGGGTGACAGGCCGTCAGATGAGATCACAGCTTACATTTTTTTGAGTTGGCATCAAGCTCTTTCTGCACCATCCCTCCTACCCCCCTGTCTGCACACACATATGTGTGTGTGCAGCAGAAAGATGGATGTGCTCGTATGCTGCAGAGCAAAATACTGAAAAGTCCAACTTCTCTTTGTACCAAACTTTGTTCAAGGGTCTGTGACACTTGTTTGACCCAATTGCCCATAAACTCAATACCTTCAGCTTACCTCTTGTGGTCTGAGTCAGAGAGAAGCCGGTTAGGGGAGCAATAAGAGGGATCATATGAAAGGAACAGGTGACTTTTCCTGGTGCCAACTTTTAGAAAACACATTTTCTAAATGAATAAAAGCTTTTAAAAGTTCTCATTTGTTGATACAATAACACTAGGACTTTGAGAGTCAGTCTGAAAAAGCCACCAGCTATGCAGATGAGAATATATAAGTATACTCATTGCAGCATTTATTATAGTAAGACTTTATAACTAGATCTACATGAATAAGGGTGGGGAATGTTTAGGTATATGTAAGTGCGATGGAATTATGTGCTCAAGGAGGATGTTTTAGACATGTTCATTTCTTAAATGGGAGAAATGAATACATGCACATTGTCTAAACGTTTTGATTGTCCAAAACAGAATAAATGAGAAGCAAGTCTTGGTCTCACCACAGGGCCCAGTCCTCTCTAGCTCCTCACCTCAGGTGTTGCTTGTGCTTTGGAAAATAGATGAAGGAAATTGGTTCCAAAAGTCTTGGGACTGGAAGCAAGACTCATGCTTTAACAGCACAAAACAAAAACACAAAAGTAACTATATTTTCAGTAGAATTGCAATTTGCGAGGAGAGTAAAGCAAGAACTATTTCAAATTGTTTGTGAGTGGTGAAATTAGAGACTGAAAATATGCTTTCTTATAATTTCCTGTGTTTCCCAAATGCCTTAGAATGTGCACGTATTTCTTTCTAATCCTTGGTCTTGAGGGAGATCAACGTTGTAGGCAAGGCTAGAGTCATGAAAAGGACGCAAAAAGTCATAGAATATTAAAATTCTTTACATTAACTTCTTTTTAAGAATCAAGGAAGAAAAGAAAAAAGAATCAAGGGTTTTTATAGTTGCACATATTACGTTCCCCTCCACGCTTCATGAATGAATTTAAAATAGCACTGAAAGAGCATTCTCTTTTGTTCTCGGATATCTAGAAAATGAAATTGATCTCCCACCTACCCTTATCTCCAATCTCACTGAATCAATACACAGAATAAATATTTTTAAAAATACAAGAAGGTTCGAGCTCTTTCTATTGAAGAGGTCTCTTAATTTCAATCTGAAAGTCCAGTGGTGCAGTTTGAACTTGGCTTTTCTAAAAATGAAACCATCAGGAAAAGAAATGTGACTTTGACCTCAGGGTCAAGATCTACAGTTATGAGGGTTTTTTTCCCCTGAAAGAATCCCAAGGGAAAATTTTTGTCCAGATTTTAAATGAGTGCCTAGGGACAAGCTATCTAAGTTTTCTGAAATGTCAAATGTACACGAGAGTAAAATACCAATTTGTAGATTTAGCCTGGTATCTCAGGATGCCTGCTCAAATGTTAAAGAGACAGATACTCCTGAATACCTCTAGAAATGACCCACCAGCCCAAGTGTTAATTTTCTGAACTGGTGAAAAGAGCTCTGGGCACTTGTGCATACTTTGGTGACAAGATTGCCATGGTGCTGTGAGAATCCTGTCCAAGGAGGACCTGGGAGCGTACCCTTTTCTCACTCTATTCAGACTCTTTCTGTCCACACTATTGTATGGCACTCAGGGCTGCCTCTGAGAAAGGGTTGGAAAAAAGCAAACACCCCTCCCTTTGTTACAAACTATACATCAATTGTACCCGACATATTTGTACATATATTCCATTGTTCTTTTCTAGACATTTATTTTCCATTGAAACCTCGGGATCAGCTCCTCGTTTTTGCCCTCTCCTCATCCAAGCCTTGTGGCCCCCTGATAGATTGTAAATTGTTAACTATTTTTGAATCTCACACTGACCGCTGTCTCTTTTCCCCTCTGGTTTCTGTTGTTCTTCCCTCTGGATGGGATGTGTGGTTATGTGCCATTAATTGTGATCAGTACCTCCCTCCCTCTCCACCTCTTCCCACCTCCCCCCTACCCCTTTGATATCTCTATTCCCATTCCTGTTCCTGGGTTTCATGTGTTGTGAGTGTTACCTCATCTGTACCTATGTACATGCTCCAGTACAGTCTAGATTTGGAGGGAGGAGGCCTCCAAGGACCAGAGATATATTGCATAACCCATTAGTACTCTGCTGCACCCTGACTGACTCACCCCCTCCCTGTGACCTCTCTGTGGGGTCATGTTCCATTGTCCATAGACAGTCTCTAGCAAACACCCCTTTTAAACCCACAGTTGGCTCAAGTAAGTGACAATGTAAGTAATTACGCCAACTAATATTTGCTCTCGCTGTGGATAAATAGACAGCAGATTTAACTGAAGGTGATTTTGAACCAAATGAGCAATTTCTTGTTCCATCAGTTCTTCCCATACTTACTAACCTAATAGGATGAATGTGACTGTTGTGATTTGATTGCATTAGGAGGAATAAGAACCCAGGACTATGGTTAGGGTTCTGTTTATAGAATCTTATCTAGAGTCAGATCTTTATTTCCTCACATTCAGAGTTGAGACCTTGTGATTCACATATCTGTAGATACAGATGTACAATATATGGGGGGAGTTGGGGGGGGAGATAATACTAGTGTTCTGGACACTGGTTGTGTGATGGATCTTATTGGAATCCTGCAGCATCAGGCTGAGAGCGATGTGTGTGTTGTTGGTACAGCAGTTCTGCCCCATACATATTTGTGGCATTGCTTTTGAACCTAACGATAGAATAGTGGTTTTGGCAATAACAATATTAGCTATGTACGAATGCATGCAATTGAATGCATATGGGCCAACTGAAATGCTCATGAGATGTGACTTATGATTTTACAGAACTCCCATTTCCAAAGTTAGTAACATCTACCTCTTCATTTTGGTTTAGAAATGTATTTATTCTGCAGCAGGTCAAGTCTCAACTTGGGCGATTGTGCACTACCAGAGTTATGCCCATGGCCTGCCTCTGGGTCAGGTACAGTGATAGGATTGGATCATGGAGAACCTGCAAGCTTCTAGAACTCTGTCGTGGTGGAGGGAATGGTATTTTGTGATTTTTCACAATACCTTGAGTATTTCTTACCTCATTATGAACAGTGAAGACGATGGCACACTGCCCAGTGGAAGTTCTGTGATGATGACCTTGTTGGTTGTCAAGATCACTGATCTCAGCTGTTCTTGGAAGTCTTTCATAGAGTAACTGATCAACACAAAGTAGCTTATATGATTTTCCTGGTACCTGATCCTTCAGAGACTAAATCTGGATTAACCTATCACTGGGACCCAAAAAATATCAGATCCTACAGAGCCAAACCCACTTTTAAGAAAGCAGAACATGGATCCTTGAGGGTTTTTTTCCCCCAGTGACTTTATTGGGGGCTCTTACACCTCTTATAACATTCAATACATCATTTGTATCAAGCATATTTGTATATATGTGGCCATATTCATTCCCAAAATTTTCTACTTGAGCCCTTGGTATAAGTTCCCTCTTTTTATAAATCAGTTTATTGGGTGCTCATACAACTCCCATCAAGATCCATACATACATCAATTGTATGCAGGCCACATTTGCACACTTGTTGCTATCATGACTCTCAAAACATCCTCCCTCCACTTAGGCCCCCAGTACCAGCTCCCCATATTTCACCCCCACCTTAATAATTTAAAAATTGTTATTACTTTTTCATATTGTACACTGTCCAATGTATTCCTTCACTCATTTCCCTGTTGTTCATGCCCCAGAAAGGAAGCTACATGTAGATCCCTGATATTGTTTCCCCTTTCTATTCCACCACCCCTCCCCCCTCCCAGTATCACTACCCCCAGTACTAGTCCTGAGGGGTCATTTATCCTACATTCCCCATGTTTCCAACTCCAGTCTGGTCCAACTCCTCTGGTCTAGCTGGATTTATCTGGTAGAATTGGGATCATGAGAGTGGGTGGGAAAAGCATTTGAGAACTAAAGGAAAGTTGCATATTTCATTGTTACTAATTGTACCCCTGCAACCCCTCTGTAAAAGGATGTCACTTCACCTATTGATGGGCTCTTTGTCCCCAATGTGTACTCCCCCTCATTTGTAATGATATAATTTTTAGTTCTTTGATGCCTGACACTGGATCCCATGGACACCTCATGGTCACACAGGTTGGTGTGCTTCTTCCATGTGGGCTTTGTTGCTTCTGAGCTGGATCCTTGAGTTTTATCTACCAGAAAACAGTTAGCTTTTAAGCTATTGATGTGAGGAGGCAAAGATTACAAAATGGAAAAGGCATGGCACCTATAAAATATGTTGCTAGAACAGCTAAGACTCAAAGAACATTATTTTATCAAAGAACAATGACTGTGAGTTTTAAGAGAACATTCCATGTGTTTAGAACACATGGCTTATAGTTCAATATGATATCCCACATAGTCATCAGCTAGCTTCAATCATTATTACTAATTTTAGAAATGTTTGCTGGTGAAAAGTACAAGATGCACATTGGGGGGAAATTGAAAAATGGCCTAGAGTATTTCTTGCCAGGCTCTGTTTTCTGAAATCATAGCACCTTGCATGGTGGACATGGAGGGTCACTGTGGACATTCGCAATGCATCCAGGAAACCGGCATAGGTTCCTCAGTGGGCAGAGGACCCTCCCCCACTCCCAGAACTGACCGGACCGCTTTCCAGACGCCTCTCCGTAAGAATTAGGGTTTGCTATTTTGCTTCGCAATCCCTCTCCAAGCACTGAGTCTCTCAAACTTTGAAATCTGTGAACCTCTTTCCGAGTAGAAGCCAAACCCTCCCAACCATCTGCCCTACCTGCTTTCTCTGACCACAAGGGAGAGAGCTTGGCTTCACTTGCTCTCGCTTTCTCTGCCCAGTGCTTTGAAGGATGATAGTTTCCAGCCATCCAACTGCTCAGAACAAAGACCACATCAACCTTTTTTCTCTTTCTGGTGCCGGGTGGGGAACTTAAATGTGTCTCTTGTCATTGGGTCTGTTTTATAATGGGACTTCCTGCTGGGGTTCATTGCTTTGGGGATTATTGGACATTTCATCTCAGAGAGGATTGGCTCTTCCCTCACTTTTAACAACGGCAGTCTGTCTGAAGCCAGGAAACCCTGAAGTGCTTTGCAAAACATACAGGTTCAATCAAATATTAAGGTTGGAGAGGCAGTCCTGTCTGTTTAAATGTAATACCCTTAGATTACTGATGTGTATTTGTATCATGGGGGCAGGGAGTCTCTGAAATGGAGTAGTGGGAGGTAGAAAGGACCCAAGAAAATCCTTGGATGAAACCCATCAAGGCACAGTGAAAAGAGAGCAGGCTTTGGAGCTGGGGTATCTGGTTTCAACGCAAGGCCGTTTTCCCACAGGCTATTGGAACAGCGAGTAACTTTGAGAAAATTAATTCACCCTGCTGAGACTTACTTGATCATCTGGATGAAGAGAATAAGAAAACCTACACTTAGAGAATAATAAAAAACCTATGATTATTGTGAAGATTAACTGAGACTCAGAAAGCAAGCATCCGGCACATTTTAGGGGTTGGTTCATTGGCATGATAATCTTCTTGTGTCACCCTGTCAGATACAGGGATGATGACCACTGCTTGCCAAACCCAGGAATGAGAGAGATTATGAGGGCTTTTTTGTTTTGTTTTTGATGCATTCAAATTG
>PVJH01005723.1:0-108967 GCA_004026705.1 Nesogale talazaci | reverse complement strand
TTGAACTTGACCTCACCTAAATTCTTGATCATGTGTTCCAAGTTTTGAAGCTTGGTACAGGTGGACATGCTGACTTACTCAATGTAGATTCTAGACAATGTGCCTTGGGATTTCTCAAATCACCTCACAGTCCAGTTTGGAGCCCAGTTTAGGGAATGCATAAATTAGCCAGGTCAGAGCCCTAAAGGTAATCTACATACACATACAGACTGCATAAACAACAAAGGAGGCTTGCTGTCTGCAGACATTGCACACCAGCCCTCACAAGGAGGAGGGGATTTGGCTTACGTGGATGCAGAAGGATTAATTTTAAAACCATAATGTTTAGAAACATAAGCCTTCTCACCAATAAAATAAGAAAAATTGTTAAGAAATGATAATTAAAGCTTTAAAAATTGAATAGATAGAAATGAATACAACATAAAAACCAATGAGAAGTTTAAGAGAAAATGCAACAAATATCCTGTTCTTATTTTTAGGTGTGATCCATTTGGTTTTGGCCCATTGCTCAACAGAACAGAGCAAAACCCTTCCAATCATGCACAATCCTCACCACTAGTGTGAGGCTTGAACCCAGCGTTGCAGTCACTGTATCAGTCGGTCTTTTCAACGGTTTCCCTCTGGTTCATTGCCACTTGTCATTACCAAGAATGAACTTTTGCAGAGACTGCTATCTCCTGATATTTTGTTCAAAGCCAGTGCCTGTCACATTGGCTTCTAAGAAGTATTAAAGCTGTCCTTTTTTGGTAGACATTCTGTTTGTTATTTTGGCACTCCATCGTATTTTTTATATTCTTCACCAGCACCACAATTCAAATGAATAGATTCTTCAGCAGTCTTCTTTGATTTTTCAATTTTTTTTTCAAAATTTATTTTTTAATTATCCTTTTCAATATACAACTTTCACATCCATAAGATGCTATCAAATGTGTGGGTCAAATCTATGTCAATGTTTAAAGTAACACCAAAGCTTTTCAAAACCTAAAGAAGGTTTGGCACAGAATATTTATCCAATAAAATACACTATTTGATCTCTTGGCTACTGCTTTTTGAAAATTATGGATCCAATTAAGATGAAATCATGGACAGCTTCAATTTCTTCAGTGTCATTGTGTTCATCTGGGTAGACTAGAGAAACAAATTCATAGACACTCATTTGTGTATAAGAAAGAGCTTTATATACAAAAGCGGTTGAATATTGAAAAAAAACATTCTAGCCCAGATTAGATCAAATTCACAAATCGAATTTAATACATATGTTTAGTGCCAATCTATAAAGTCTTCTGACTCACAAAGCATATGCAATGCAGGACAATCACAGGCCTCTGTGTGCAAACTCTTGTGGATCCAGTGGTGGAACAAGCATCTTAGTGCAGGCAGGGTCTCCATGTGGCTCATCTAGTTCCCAGGGCACCAGGTGTCTCAGTGTAGTGCCATGAGTCTTGTCCGTAGAGCATATCTCAGGTAGTAAGCCTTGAGTTTTGTCAGTACAGAGTTTTCAAGGAAGGATGCTGAAAGGGAATGTCTCCCACCCCCAAGGAGGAAAAACAGTAGCTCTCAGAATTCTCAGAAGGCCATGTCCACACAGAGGTCTCATTGCCTATGACCCCATTGACAAGACTGGATTCCACCCCTTAATTCTTAATCTTCTCAAGTCCCCAACTGATAGCAGGTTATGTAACTTCCACAATCATGATGTTGCCTATTGGTTGAGTTGTGAACCTTATTTCTGGTTTTGCATTGGATTTCTGTTCATACTGAAGGCTGAGATCCTTGATCTTTATCAGAAAATGTTTCAAATTCCTCAGACAAGATCATATCATTGGACTACTACAGATTCTTTATAAGCCTTACTCTGATCCTGATACCACAGTCTTCTTCCCAAAATCCAGTTTCTCTGATCATAAACATTGATTGAGTATGATGAGAGAATGCAACTCAATGTCATGCATAGTGGTGGTATTAAAATAATCTAAGAACTGGTTCACTACCCTAATGAGTATTTTAAATATAAAAATATATATACCCAAAGGTAGTCTATTGTTTTATCTAGTTAATGCTTCATAGGATCAAGAAAAGAGGTTCACAAAACTAGATTACGTTGTAAGAAATAAGTTTAAAAAATTAATGAAATAATATTAAATAATACTTGTCAGAAAACAATAAAACTGCTATTTAGGGTTTCCACTTATTGGGGTACTCACTTGAAATAATCTTTGCTTTTACACAAGCTTGATCATGTGTGCGATGTATCATATCATAACCATCTTTTCACTGTTGTAATAGTATTCCATTCCTTATAGAGGTAGGCCACTTAGACAATAGGCATTGTGGTTGATGTATTAGAAATGGGTGACTGCTCTTCTCTGAACATACAATTTTAATCTTTGGAAAACCCCTTTCTGCTTCCACTCACCTCACAGAGCTTGTTCTAACAACATTTGTAGCTGTTTGAACACTTACAGGAATGCCACAACTAACTCCCAATACCTCCTAGGAAATTGGAGTGTAACACAGCCTAATGACAACTTGTCACACTCTGCTTTCTCTACACAGTTTTTTGTATGTCACATATGTGTTTACTGATATAACAAACAGACAGATATAACATTTCATCAAAACATAATGAATTTTATAAAATTGATGAGCACATATTATAAACACAGTTCTGTATAATTTTCATTCCTAAGGGTAGAATAGACTTCTCTCCAGATGCTTAGAGAGATCACTAATCATAAGTGCTATTTTAACAACCAGTTAGCCAAACGCTACAAAATAGTTAGGCACTGGTATCTGTTAAGTCTACATGACCTGGCTGAATACTACCACTGATCATGCTTCTTCAGCAATTGAATGTCCTAAAGGCATTCCACTGTCCATTTCATTTTCGTTAGCTCTAATTTGAAAAGGCAGCCCTTTGTTATCAAGTATAGCAATTAATAAGCATTCAAAAATGTGAAAATTACAGGATAAGTATGAAAATTAAGAGGCAAAAGTACATATGCCAAAATTAAATAAGTTGAAAATTTTAATTGGATTATAATTTGATAAATAATCAAATAGAATCCCAAAATACATTATCATCCTAAATAATGGGATTTTAGAGAAATAGAGATGTGCCCTGAGATCAAACAAAGGAACTAAAAGGAAGAATGTGTACAATTTTCAGCAGCAATGACATAAGAATATTAAGAAATGAGAAAAAACAGAGAAATGCTACATAAGACTATGTGTTTAGATAAATTAACAGACAAAAAGAGAAACAGAACTACTTCATGATGATAATGACCCATTCCACCTTTCTGAAAAATATATCATAATCTTATGTATTTTAAATGTTATAAGGAAAGCAAAAGCTAATCATGAATGAGAGGAGCACTATTTCAATTAAAAAATTTCAAACAAAAACATAGATGAAATTCAGAAAAATTATAAATATAAGTAATATGAAGGCTGAGAAATGCACTTCCAGGAAATAATTTGTAAAGCAGTCTTTGCTGAACCCCCCAAAATAAAAAAAGATACAAAATAATGTACTTATATAGCTGAGTATAAGCCAACCCAAGTATAAGCTGAAGCATCTAATTCTATTACAAAAACTGTACAAAAGTGTGCAGAGAAACTCAATTTATACATGAATATATACTATTGTTAAGAAAGCACCATAGAATTCATAAACACCTGATATACTGCCTCCCAATGAAAATTTATTAAAATAATGTTAGCCTATTTCTTAATGCTAATATCTAAATGTTAAATTTTAAATCTAAAATATGTATACTCTCCAATAAATTGTTCCCTTTGCAGCTGATCCAAATAAATAGTTGAAGAACATTTAAGTGTCACATATATGAGGAAAGATCACAGTGGAGGGAAAAGTACAACTTTAGATCTAGAAGAAGAAAATGATAAAGTAAATACACTAGAATTATGAAAACTACATTTATGCAGAATTTCAAAGCGAATGATGAACAAATTAATTGCAATACCAAAAGATAGATTGCCAGTATTACAGAATGCTATGGTGTGTGTGTGTGTGTGTGTGTGTCTGTATGTGCAGGAGAGAGGGCAAGAAGAATCATCTTTCTTTTCCCAAGAATAAATATTCAAAACTTGCAAAGATAGCATGTATTAATATATGCAAATGCAATTGAATATGTTTTGTGTTTTATTAGCAATATTAATACATTTCAAAATACTCAAAATATATATTATTACAAATTATAGGATTAGTCAGGTATCTTGATATCTAATCCATTAAAACTACAATGTGTGAAACATTGGAAAGATTCATTAATACCATTGCTATTGTTTACTGGTGCATTCATAAATGTAATTGCAATCCTAATTTCTTGGTAAATTACGTGGTACAAAATAAAATGCAACTCAGTTCAGAGGTGATTAAAAATGACTAATCTTTTGCAAATTCAAAATATTACATCATTTAAAATATCAAAAGGGATGTAAAGGCATATATATTCTATTATAAAAACAATAATTTTAAGCCATATCTTATGTGGATTGATAACGGAATTGATACACAAAAATATACTCGTTCTACTGCCACAGAACTAGCTGACTAGCTCTACTCCCTTTAGGAGCTGCAATCTTGGAAATCTCCCTGTTCTGCACGGTCGCTATGAGGCAAGAGACCGGGCTGCAGAAAGTGTGATAGCGATTTAGAGTGTCTGTTATGCGTCGGGTCTCTGCGAATTAGAACTGATCCAGTGGCGCCTAAGAACAACAAAATCCCCCAAATCTGCTGAGGAGAGATCATTCTCTGGCTTAACATGGCACAGCATAAACTTCTTTCATTTTAAGGAGAAGTTTATACTCTTTTATTTTAAGCTAGATAATATATAGAGAAAAATTGAATTACTGGAGTCTGATTTTGGAAATAAAACAAAATGTGTATGAATGGCTTTTGTATTATACTTACAAATGCTTAATTATTAATTTAAATTAATTTGGTATTACATCTTAGTTTAATTTTAGGCCTTTTACTCATAGCTAATAAAATGTGGAAATGGAAGAGAGGTACCCCAACTGTTCTTTGTTACAGATAAAGAAGTCATATTTAAGGTTCAGCTTAGTCTTGTGTTCAGCCACCATCCAGATATAATTGATGAGGAGTCTGAGAAAAATTGATAGAAAATAATTGGTCTGCTGTGGTCAAACAATGCAGAGAAATATTAATTACAAGAAAACAGAAAAAAAAGGCATGGGTTGTGGGGGAGCAGGGTGCTAACCCACCCAAGCAGAGGGTATTGTTTATATCTCCACAGGGAAAGAGGGAAAGACTTCATCCTGGCGCTATAAGACGTGAATGCAACATACCATACTAGATTGAAGCAGGGAACCAGTAGACCAGTCCCAATCTCAACTATAAGGACAGTGCCCTCCCCCACCCCCCCAAGCATTTACTAAAGATGACGGCACTGAAGCTATAGATCAGGAAGAGGGAGATGTCTTATCAAAGCATGTGGGAGGAAATGAAGATGGTGGGGGTGGGGGGGAGACCGAAACATATCCTGGCCCACCCAGCCTTGAGAACAATATCCCTGCTCAGAGCAGTCAATGAACAGAGAGGACCCGCTCCACTACTAGACATGACATCCCTCACTGACCCATAGCCCTACAGGGGACAACCCTGGAAACACATTGCAAAAATTGTGCCCAATATGACCACACCACACGGGGACAAAACACTGGGGGCATGAACAGAGCAGCAAGGGGAAGCCAGCAACGAAGTCTGGAGGGAATATCAAGAATAGACTTTGGAGTCAGGGCATGACACCCCATCAGATTTGAAGGGAAAACACTTCTAAAGGTCAATCAAAAGACTTTGAACTATTTACAGGGTTTTCTTTCTTTCACTCTTTCTTTCTTTCATCATTGGTTTTTTTTGTTATGTTTTCTTTTGTTGCTTTGTTTTGTTCTGTCTTGTTTTTTGTGTAAATAATTATATCTACTGGTCTATCTAGATAATGTAGGTGGAATAGGCAATCAAGGGGATAAAACAACAGAACAGATGGTTCTGGGAGATATGGGAGGGGCAGCAGGCAGGGAAAGGAAATGAGTGTTAACAAACACAGGCACAAGGGAACTAGTGATCCAAAATTGATGGTGGGAAGGGTGTAGGAGGTCTGGTAGTGCTTGATCCAGGGCAATGTAACCAAAAGGAATTTCTGAAATGCAAATGATTGCTGAGCTTGATAGTGGGACAAGAAGAATGTAAGAGGAAATAGAGGAAAGAAGTAGGAGGCTAAGGGAATTTATAGAGGTCTAAATACAGGCAAGTATATATGTAAACATATTTGTATATGATAATAGGGAAATAGATCTCTCTACAAATATTTGCAGGTTTAGTATTAAGGTAGCAGATGGATTTTGAGCCTCTACTCAAGTACTTCCTCACTGAAAGAACACTTTGTTCTATTAACCTGGAATTCCGTGATGCTCACTTCCCTGACAGAGTCACTGAAGATAAAGCAGGTGCATAAGGAAATGTGGTGAAGAAAGCTGATGGTGTCCAGCTATCAAAAGATTTAGAGACTGGGGTCTTATGGAGGTGAAGATAAGCAAGCTTCCATCTAGCTGAAAAGCAGCAGAGCACACGTAGAAGAAGCACACCAACCTGGGTGATCACAAGGGATTGATGGGATCAAGTAGCAGGCATCAAAAAACAAAAATATTATATTGTTGTGAATGAGGGGAGGGGTGAGGAGTGGAGACCCAGAGTCTACCTGTAGGCACTTCGACATCACCTTACAGAAGGGTTGTGGGGAGGAGATGAATTAGTCAGGGTGCAGTATAGCAATAATGAAACACACAACTTTTCTCTAATTCTTTAATGGCTCCTCCCACTAACATATTCCCAATTCTACCTTACAAGTCTGGCTAGACCGGAGGATATACACTGGTAGAGATAAGAAGTGGAAACCTAGGGAATCCAAAGGAGATAAACTCCTCAGTTCAAATAATGAGAGTAGCAATACCAAGTAGGGTAGAAATGAGGAAGCGATCACCAGGATCTACATATAATTCCCTCCCTAGGGGATGGACAACAGAAAAGTGGGTGAAGGGAGTAGTTAGACACTGTAAGACATGACAAAATGACAACAATTTATAAATTGTTGAGGGTGGGGTGGGAAGGAGGGGTAAAATGAGGAGCCGATATCAAGGACTAAAGTAGAAAGAAAATGAAAATTATGATGGCAACAAACATACAATTATGCTTCACACAGAGTTGTGATTAACATGAGTGTGCAAATGTCTGTTCATGTTACCATTCTTTCTTCTTTAGGTTGTATACTCAATATAGGGATGGTTGGATTGTATGGAATTTCTAGTCCCTGAGATTCTTGTGTTAAAACCATATCACTTTCCATTTGTTGAATAGATTTTGTCTATTCCATTTTATGCTTTGGGGCCTCCTATCAAAAATCAATTGCCTGTAGGCAGATGAAAAAAATGGTTTTCTTTTCTGTTCCACTGTTCCGTGTATCTCTCATTGATCTTTTATCTGACTATTTTAACTACTGTGGCTGCATAACAGGATCAGAGATGGGAATGAAAGACCTTCTGGTCCTTGGTGCCTTCCCTCTCTATATAACATTAGTAATTAGCTTTTTCTCCATTTCTTTAAAAAGTAAAGTTGTGACTTGGATTGGAATAGCATTGCAACTTTAGAAAAATAATGATGAAGTGACATAACCCCAGGAAATTGATGAATATGGGGTATGTTGAATGAAGTTGACCAATAATAAAAGGACAAATACCACATAAGACTACTATCATAAGAAGAAAACAAAGAAAAATGAAAAGATTGCTTTGAGCAGCATTTAGATTTTGACAACATTGAACATTCTTACTCATGATCATGGACTAGTCTTCCATTCATGTAAGTCTTGTTTTAGTGTCTTGTAGTAAGGTTTTTTAGTTTCTTTGTATCAGTCTTTTATTTTTCTATGTAAGTTTATTCCTAAGTATTTCATATTCCGTGGGTAATTATAAACAATATTGTTTTCATTTTTTCAGAGTCCTCTTTATTGGTATATAGGAATCTCATTGAGTTTTGTATGACTCTTATATTCTTCTGGTTGCTTCCATTGCTTTTTATCATCTTTGGAATTTCCTGCTTATTAAATCATATCACCCAGGAGTAAAGAAACATTCACTTCTTCTTTGTCTAGCTGGATTCTTTAAAGTTTTTGTGTTTCTGGTTTTTTTTCTAATATCTCTGGGTAAGACTTGCAGCACAATGTTGAAATTTTCCTTTCTTCACATATTACATTTATGATCACATCTTTAAACTCATCTAGTCTTCACTCATTAATTTTCAGTTTATCAAATTTACTTTTGAGATTGTTTGTAAATTCAGATAGTGAATATTCAAGGTTATATTTTGTCTTGTGGGTTTGTTTTATTTTCTTTTTCTTCAACCTGAACTTGCATGTATGTGAGCACTTAATGTTATGTCCTTTTGTTCCATAACTAGCTTCTGATCCAGTTTGGAATTATGAATTTAACACATTTCCTATAAAGATCTTATATAAAAGAAAGAGAGTTTGAATAGATATAAAAGGCTAGAGACTTAGAAAGAAGTAGAAAGGGAGGGAAAATTGCCCTTAAGATGAACAATTTTAAATAAGAAAAGATATTAAAAAAGAAAGAAAACTAATGTAGTACCTCATTATATTTTAACTCCTTCCCATTAATAAACTGTCCCACTCAACTCTCAATCCATTATGCTGTGATTACTGACATATTGATATCATATTGGTAGTTTTATTACTAATTATTAAAATACCAGCAGGGCTATGCATGGCAAATAGTTTTCAGTGGGGTTGGAAAGTTTTATTCACTGAGAATCCTTCAAGGGATACTGATGAGTCTGTCTAAATCTACCTCCCTAATATTTATGGCCTTAGAAAAGACTCAATGGAGGGGGACTTGGGTTCAACCCTCAGATGTAGACAGCTTATTTCTTCTTCTTACCTGTTCTTAGAATGGAAGTCCCACTGAGACCTGATCATCAGAGATAGCCTTGCTGGCATTGTCCCCCATTTGTACATCTTTGTAATTCTCTAACCTTCTGTACCCATTCTGATTCCCTCTTTTTATATTACTATTTATAGGAAATGTGTTAAATTCATATTTTAAAAATAATAGCTATAGGAGAATAAGTTTTTAAAAATCGCTGCTACTAGGATTCTAGATTACAAATGCATGGCTTCACTCCAAACAGAATATATTTTATAAGTTCTCTGCAGTCGGTGGATGGTTGGAAAGAAGGTCTCTCAAAAATACATTTGTCTTTGCCTCAGTCTTTCTACAAAAAAGAAAAATGTTCCAATCAGAAGAGGACTTCTGACAGGAATCAAAAGACCAGTTAAGTTCATGGCAGTGTAGTCAGCTAAGAAGACTATGGAAACTTTTGTTTTTAATCCAATCAAATAATCTTCATAAATTTTACTAGTTGTAAGACATGGGGAGAAACATTAGCATCACATTTTGATGACACAGGGTGGTCAAGGACTTATTAGGAAGAACCTTTACGAAATGTTGCAGAAAGACCAACAAATTTGCATTGAGGATTGATTTCCTATAATAGCAAATTACCTACCTCCTCTTTCTCCTCTTACCTCTCTACCTACGAGAGTTTCAAAGAAAAACCTTACTTATTTATATTGATATTGCCCCTTTGGACACTTTTTATTCCCCAATCTCAATAAAGAAAAAAAATTAAATGGAACACGATTTGCATCCCTCAAGCATACCACCCTTCCTTTTGCAGTTGTGTAATTCAATAACTTAAAGTTTTGACAGAACAATTCATTAGAAGACAACACTACTTGCAGAATTGCATAAACCTAGATGTAAGACATGAGGAGAAACAATGGCATCACATTTTGATATTTCTGTTCTGGAAACATTTCTGTGAATTTTGTAGCAATGCTTTTTTGACCAACCCTTTTATGTAACAATGGGAAGAGTCAGTAAAATTTCAGAGTAATCTAATACTTGGGCATCCTAGTAGTTCAGGTGTTTCAAGAGGCTTCAGAAAAGTTGTGAAATTTTTATCCTGGGTTTGCAGTACACTACTTTAAGCTTTGAGAAGTATTTAACTAGAAGAACTAATCATCATTCACTGAAATAGATAAAACAATGATGGTAAGAAAAAAATAGATTTTTAAAGTGCATGAAGCAAATTATTCTATAAAAGTTCAAATTCTCAGACTGCAAAAAATGTCTCAGAAACTAACTAAAGCATAAAAAGCTTCAGATCTTTCAGAGGAGGGATGAGGGAGAAACTTCTAAAATGAAATATCTTAAAGACATAGTAAATCTTCTATTCTATGTAAATATATATTAACTCTTACTCATTCAGACACTCAAAACCTAGAAACGTTCCCTCCTAAATACATTTTCAAGTAGAACTTCAAGATGATATTCCCTAGATTTCATAATAAGGAACAAGTCTGATGATAAAATTTATAAAACATTTTTTCTAGAGAATTTTATTTACACATGTCTTTTGATAGTATCTGCAATAAAACATCCCAGTAGAATCCATGCAAAACAAATATATTGTGAACACAAGCTATTCCTGATATTCTTCTTGTTGCTAGGGATAAATCAATATAAAATTGTAATATTCTGACAATCAATGAGTTTATATTTTATGGGACAAAAACAACATGAAACAAACATATAACTTCAGATTATGATCAATGTATGAACTAAAATAAAATAGATGGCATGCTGTGTCAAGATATGTAATTAAGTTGATTATAGTAGTCAAATGATAAAACAGTGATAGTCCCCCAAGATGTGACCAAAGAGATTTTTATTATAAGAAGTAACTTGAATTTGTAAACCTCTAAATTTTGAGAAAATTTTCTTTGCTTTTTAAACGTACTCATTTGTGGCATATCTGTCATAACAGCATAAACAAATTAAGATAATTTTCATAACCTATTATAGTCAAAATAACCCACAACCTTTTCTTCTTGAACCTCATGAATTTCACTTTTCTTAAGTTGACACTATACATATGACATTAACCTGTTTTTCATCACATTAAGTTTCCATCAGGATTCTCTAGACTCTAGAGAAACAGTACCTGTGAATATATATTATATGTTATATCTCTATCTTTAGATCTAAATCTATATCTAGCAAGATTTATTTTAAGAAATTGGCACATGCAATTGTGGGAATTGCAAACACAAAATCTCTAGGTCAGGAAATAGGCTGTAAATACTTGCAGTTTTCTGTCCTAAAATTCATAGTATAGGCAGTAGTGGATGTGAAGAATAAGGGACTTACGGCATAATATTAATTTTTACACTGGATGCACAATATATTCCACTGAAATTTTTTTCTCTTAAGATCTTCATGAGATGAGAACAGACTCACATATATTAGGAATGATAAGTATCCTCCTTGACATATTGATGTTTGATCTAGCATCAGTGCACCACATTCTTAGCAAATTGCACATGACGTCGATCCCATCACAGCCTGCCCCTTTTCACCTCACAACCCATCTCCTTAAAACAGATCAAATCCCACAATAAACGCAATTATAAAATCATATTTCTTATCAAATCTAATATGTTCAAGTCTTTGAGACGCCAGATATTCAAATCATTTCGTAGCTAGGCACTATCGTTTCTTCTACTCTGTTTGCCTCTGTATCTGTCTTCAGCGATATCGGGAGTCAATTGGTCCATTGATTTTTATTTTTGTTCTTTGATGCCTGATACCTGATTGTTTCAGCACCTCATGATCACACAGGCAAGTGAGCTCTTTTGTGGTGGGTTTTGTTGTTTCTGAATTAGATGCCTGCTTGATTGGGTTGGTGGGGAGGGGAGAGCAGGAAAAGAGAGGAGGGATGGAAAAGCCAAAACCAGGGGCTCAAGGGAAAAGGCAGATGATTGGAGAATGAAAACAGCAGCAGACATGTGAAAGTGTTTGGCACAGTATGTTTATTTATGTATTGCGAAAAATGATATATGAGCCCACAATAAAATGATTTCAATTTAAAAAATCTAATATGATAAAACAATACTGTGTGCTGTGTAATCCACCTGGAGATGTTCATGAATGGAGTCACCTTTTGTGTTGTTGAAAAAGATATTTGTTTTGAGGAGATCATTGATATTGAAAAATTCTATCATGCAATCTCCTGTCTTATTTCTACCACCAAGTCCATCCTTTTGCAACCACTGCTACTTTTTGTTCAATTTTTGCATCCCAATAATCAATATTTATCATTGTATCTTGATTGCATAATTGATCAACGATAGACTGATTAGATTTCCTTGAAGGCAGAAAGACATTTTAGAGAGCACTGCACTTCAAGCGACACTTTAGAATATCCCTTTTGACAAAGAATGCAGCATATTCCTCTGGCTTGTGGCCCTGTCACTCATATGATTTTCCAATTAAAAATGACTAATACTGGTCCACTTTAACTCTCCTTACACTAGGTTGCAGATCAGGGATTCATATGAGGAGTGGGACTCTATAGGCTGAGTCTACTGAGAACGTTCATCCTATCCTCCATGTCCACTTCACTAGGGCTAGGGACTGACAGGTCTCCATAAATCACATCTTTCTATCTACAGAATTACTGAAATTCTTCTCTGGTGATTTCACCTTTGGTGAGCAGTCATATGATTTTCATTTCTTTTCCCTTTAAGAAGTCATCGAGACAATCCCCCACCCCCACTCCAGACGCATTATCACCAATACCCTAAATATATTTTTCTCAATTCTGACCACCTAGGATTATTGATGTGTACCTAATATCACATATGCCTGTTTCTTAATCTGAGTCAAGTTAATAATCCAAAGCACTACGGGGAACTGGGTCAGTTAGGGAGAATTCCCTTCACTCTTTCCACTTAGGGAAGATGCAGAACAGGATGGCAACCATTCACTCTCAAGTGCTGCTTGCCTTTTGCATAGGCAATTTTCAGGCTAATTCAAAGTTTGTTCCTCATTTGATGGATAGTAAGGAATTCCCATAAAAACAGGCAATGTTGCAGGAATAAGGGCCAAATGTATTTGGGTCACAAACTCATCCAGCAAACTTGAATGCTCAGTTTTGCCAAATTAAATGACTTATGTTTCATATTAAAAGAACATTCCCACATTAGCGATACCACTAGAACTCTGGATATTTCACTTATGTAGAAGTCCCCTAAATTATGTTAGACTTATTTCTCACCCAACTGAGATGAAAATATCCTACCAATAATTTTAAAGCAACAAGTTCTAGATCAGATGTTATCAAGTTATAGAGTAGTCTGCATGGTATACTGGACCATTTTTCAAAACATTCTCTAATTTTGTTCTCCATTCTAACCTAGTAGCTTTTTATGGTTATTTGGTAAAAGGTCAGAATATTACAATCTGTTGAAGAATGTAACATCAAAAATCTAAAGATAAAATGCATTGAACCTTCTTACTGGTGTTACTGTTGCTGAATATCATCAGGTAATTCTGACTCACTAGCAACCTTACAGTGGAATTATTACATAGAGTTTTCTAGGGTGAAATCATTTTATATCTTCTGAGGAGAACTGCTAGGTTGGATAACTGTCCTTTTCTTTAGAATCTGGGCACTTTAAACCTTGTGTTTTCAGAACTATTTTTGGTTGAAAAAGGGACCCCATGCAGAGCAAGAGTGATGAAGAAAGTGGTGCCCTGCTATCACAAGATATAGTGTATGGGGTCTTAAAGGCTTGAGGATAAACAAGTGGTGATCTAACTCAAGAGCAACAAAATCCACCATAAAAGAAACATACCAGCAACCATCAAGTGTGGAAAGAATCAGGTATCAGGCATTAAAGGACAAAAGTCACGTCATTATGTGCCTACCCTCCCAATGTGTTCACTGAAGACAAGTGGGTGAAGAGGCAAATAGAGTGGAGGAAGTTGATGGTGGCGAACTCTCAAACAATAAAGTGTCTGGGGTCATAAAAACCTGAAGGGAAGCATACAGCCACCTGGCCAGAGGCAGCAAAGCTCACATGGAAGAAGCACACTAGATTGTGTGACCATGAGGGGTCTAAGGGAATGTATCAATCAAGCATCAAAGAATAAGAATCACATCACCAGGATTGAGGGGGAGAAAAAGGTGGGGACCCAACATACATTTGTAAGCAATTGGACACCCCCTTACAAAAGAGTCAAGGGCAGGAGATGGGCAAGTCAGGGTGCAGTGAAGTAGTGATGAAGCATACAAATTTCCTCTATTTCTTAAAGACTTCCTCCCCCCAACTGTCATGATTCCAATTCTACCTTACAAGTCCAGCAGGACTGAAAGTGGTACACTGGTACAGACGGGAACTGGAAATGTAGGGAACCCAGGAAAGATGAATGCCCGAGGACCAGTAGGGAGAGTGGAGTTACCAGAAGGATGAAGAGAAGGTGGGGGAGCCAATTACAAGGATCTATACATACCCACCCCCATTCTGGAGGATGGACATCAGCGGAGGAGGCGAGGGGAGCTATTAGGCAATGAAAGATATGACAAAATAATAATAATTTATCAAGTATTGAGGGTTGGTAGGGAAGTGGGAGTGAAAAGGGAGGGGAAGGGATGAAAAACTGATGTCAAGGGCTCAAATGGAAAAGCAAATATTTGGAGAATGATGACAGCAACAGGCATGCGAAGGTGTTTGGCATAGTATATGGATAGATAGATAGATAGATAGATAGATAGATAGATAGATAGATAGATGATAGATAGATAGATAGATAGATAGATAGATAGATAGATAGATAGATGATACAGGAATCCCCAATAAAATTATAAAAAAGTGGTGGCACCATGTAATAACTCATCTTTTGCTTTAGAAGGAATATCTCAATTTATGTATCCTATACCTCTGGACCCACAGAAATGGAAAATACCAGAAATTAAGCTAGATTGAAATTCCAACTCTGACACATAAATATCCATCAAAAGCTGTAGAATAAATTATGTATTAAACTAGAATGATATCTTGTGAAATGGAAGTGATAAATTTCTTTCCAGACTAAATTATTTCATAAGAGTGAAGATTCAATAACAATGACGACAAAGGTATATTGTTGGCCCTTTCTAGTTGACAGCAAAGTACTTTTCACAATCTTAACTGACATGAACTTATCATTACAAAAATCTAGGTTTGTAACTGCATCCTGGGAACCAGGATTTTTTTCCACAGAAGTAACCCTTATCAGTAATAGCATTTTCAATTTGATACCCCCTCTGTTTAAATTTAGAATAAAATTCTGTTCTTCCAGATTTTTTGGTTTTCTGCATAGGTCAAATTCAATTGTTGAATGGGGATGGATATGTATCCTTACTTCTATATTTTTCAAGTCTTAAGTAACTTAATCTTTACCAGTGTTCCAGAAATGTAATATTGGTTTTGGTTACTATTGTTTGAGGTACAGATAGTTCCCTTGGTTACAATTTGATCTTTAATACCACATAAAGTCTCTCTCTACAGATAAGGGAGCAAATTTATAGATTCTGCTTTTAGATCACTTATTCCAATTATGAATTTTGGGACCAAGTTATATAGTATAGAATGAGTCCAGGAACGTATCAAAATAACTTTAACTACATGGAATTTTAAACTGTAGAAAATGACTTCAAAAATGTTACCAGTGTGACTTCCATCTATTTCCACTGTGATTTATAAGGTCATTTGTAGACTCTGAAATTAATATTAGTAGAATGTTTGTACCCATTCATCATCACGAAATCTATATTTTTAATTTTCGATGGTCAGTTGTAATTATTGAAAAAAGTTCATCAGCCGTATTCTCTTAGCTTATGAAGAAGCTCCTATTCTTAAAGAGACAATTCATAACAGGCTCTGCTGTATGGGGTGCCATCAAGTTGATTCCAACCCGCGGTGAGCCTGCGCACAGCAGAATGAGAAGCTGCATGGACCTGCTCCAGCCTCAAAATTCTCCCTATGCTTGAGTGCACTGTTGTAGCCACTTTACCACCGCATCTCGTTGGCTGCCTTCCTCTTCTTCACCGCTTTACCACTGTACCAAGCACCCAGCAGGATGACCTTCTCCAGGAACTGCTCTCTCCTCACAGTATGTCCAAAGCATGTGAGACATATCATCCTTCCCACTAAGCAGCACTCTGGCTTTGCTTCCTTCAAGAGAGATTTGCTGGTCTTTGGAACAGTCCATAATACTTTCATTATATGTCTCTACCACTGTAATTCAAATGCTTCAGTTGTTCTGTCTTATCCAATGTCCAACTTTCACATGCATATGATGCAATGGATAATATCATGACTAGGTTAAGGTGAATGGTAGGCCTCAGAGTAGCATCATTGCTTTTCAACACTGTAAAGAGGTCTTGTGTAGTAGGTTTACCCCACGCCAGGTGTCTTTTCATTTCTTAACTGCTGCTTCCGGGAGTATTGATTGTGAATCCAAGCAAAATAAAATCTTTGCCAACTTCAACCTTCTCTCTATTTATCATCACGGTATATATTAGTCGAGTTTTGAGGATGTTGGTCTTTTCCACATTGCGTTTTAATGTCTTACTGAAAACTGTGATCTCTCATTTGCATCATCAAGTGCTTTAAGTCTTCCTCAAGTTCAGCAAGCAAGTCTGTGTCATTGGCTATCACCGGTTGCTAAGAAATCTTCTTTGAATCCTGATCCATCACTCTTTTTCATATATTCCAGCTTCTCTGATGATTTGCACAGCTGAAAGTTTGAACAAATACAGTGAGAAGACACAACTGTGAAGCACACACTTGCTTATTTTAAACCACGTAGTATTTCCTTGTGTTGTTAGAACAGCTGTCCCTTGATCCATGTACAACTTCCTAATACCACCACTAGGTATAATTAACTTTTAACTGCCTGGAATTTGAATTATCTGGGGTTACTAAATCACTCTCTTATTTCCTATTATTCAAGCATTACTACATACATCATGCATTTGTTGACATTCAATATTTCCTCTGTAGAGATCTTAAATCTCTACAGAGGAAATATTGTTATTTGAAAAGTTATATAAACTTCTTTCAGAATAAATAACTATGCACTGGGCCTTGGAAATAATATGGAAATCTTCAATAGGTATGTAAATGCTTCTTTATCTTTTCATTTATTTTTTTCAAACTTTTTGAAGACCAAAAATTTAAGTTTTCATTTATGTTTAACTTTTATTAATATGTAAATGTAAATTTGGGAAGATGAAAAGTGCTGGGTTTTCATCTTCACTCATCTCTCATTTTATGCCTACTCTTTTAACTCTTTTTATTGTGAAGTACATAGGGATTTACATATCAGATTATCTTTTTTTAAATTAAGTAGTTTAAACTAGCTATAACTCTCCCCTACTTAATAGTTTGCCCTAAACTATCTTTTGGCTTCTGTTTTCATTCTTGTGCATTACTATCCTACCATTCTCCCAAGTTAATACCTGTCAACCCTTTAGCCTATAGTTTTATCTTCTCTCTATTGCCCTTGCTCCCCTCCATTCTTGGTAACTTCCAAATTCTGTTCTCTCTTGTATGAAAATCTTTGTTTGATGTTGTGTTTTTTGGTTTTTCCTTTCTTTATAATAGTGGTCTCAAAAATCATCTGCCTTTTTTGATTGACTAATTTTATTCAACATAATTTTCTCCCAGTCAGTCCATGTCATACGGTCTCTGTAGTCTCATCCTTGATTTGAGTATTCTATTGTTTATAAGTGCCAAAGATTCTTAATCCATTCCTTTATGAATGTACATTAAGGTGTTTCTATCATCTTGCTACTGTGAACAATGCTATGGTGAACCTGCTAGTTTGTTGGTGCTATGACTGCTTCCTCTGTAGAGTATATACCCATTACAGGGATTTCTGAGTCACATGGAATTCTATTTCTAATTGTCTGTGTTAGCATCATATCATTTTCCACAGTGGTGGTATATATTTTTAGCTCCATGAACAGTGTGTGATGTTTCCACACCTTCCAGTGTCACTCCAGAATTTGTTGCTTTCTGTTTTTTGTTTACTTGCTCGTTAAAATGTGGCTGTTGTCATTTTCAATGTAAGATATTATCTTAACATTGCTTTGATTTGCATTTCCCAAATATTCAATGGTCATGAGTATTTTCTCCTAGGTTTGTTGGCCATTCAGATGCCTTCTTTGTGTGTGTGTGTGTGTGTATGTGTGTGTGCGTGCATCACTGCCTCTGGTAGTTGTGGGAGCTACCCAGTGCCACTCCTGAGAGTCCCTGCTGGATTTGAACAGCCAAGCCCGTGGGCTGCAGTTCATTCAGATGCCTTCTTTAGTGAACTGTGTCTTTTCATGTCCTTTGCACATGCTTTAATTTTGTTATTTATACAAGGTAGTTCCATCCCCCCCCAAAAATAAACACAGAAATACAGAAAAATCTTCTCTGGGCAGTGCTTCATAATACGTATGTTTTTCCCCTGCTAGGCAAGCATAGCAACTCTTCTTATGTCTGAGCCTATTTATTATTGCAATCAGCACTGCTGTGAAGATGTAGGTGTTATTCACATTGAATAGTGGAAAACTATACCCCTGGTAGCGGAGTGAGTCTACGTTGCGCTGTGATCTGAATGGTCTGCAATTCAAAACCACCAGTAGCGGGTGCAGGAAAAAGGCTGCTCTTGTACTTTCATAAAGAGTGTGTCTCATCCACCCCCAGTGGGTCGCCTTGCTATTCACCAGCAAGAGCTGTAAGTCCTCGCTTTCCACAATCAAGATGGTCATGTGCCTAAAGCATGTTTCAATAAGCCTTCCACCAATCCTGGTGCCATATTCTTCTTCATACAATCTAATTTTATAATCACTTGTCAGCATTCAGAATGAGTAGGTGCTTTGTTGTTGCTTATGGTCTTTTAGTTTGTTGGTTGCTTCTCAAAAGCAATTGGGAATTGTAATCACTAGGGTGGCCGCTGCACCATCTGGGGCTACAAGGTGTAGCTAATGCCCTTATTAAGAACCTCTAACCAGGAACTTAAGAATGGGCTGAGTTTGAAGGCATAGACACTGCTCAGACGATTCTAGAGATCTGAAGATGATTTTCAATTAGTAATCACTAAAATTATTTGCTCTTTTTGGTTTTGCATTTACTAAAAACTCATGACTTTTCTCATTGGGAAGGCCAATGTCTATCTTGTTCCTGGCCCACCATTATACATTTATAGGAGATCATTTCATTCCAGGATCTACAGATAGATGGGCATTTTGTCCCAAGATAGAACATACACACATTCTCATACACACAGCATCCAGGTGATCTTGAATATGAGGTATTCACCTGAGAATTTATACTAAAATAGGATAAGACTTTTGGGATTATGTGATAGGATGAATGCATTTTTTTCATGAGAAAAACATGGTCTTTAGAAGATAAAAGGGTGAAATATTATGAGTAGAATTTTCTTTCCAAAAATGTGAATTATAAATCCTAGCTGTATTATCTGTGCATATACCCCATTTTAGAATAAGACTTTCTTTGTTACATTAAAGAGCACATGGTAATATTATGTCCCTCTTATACCAATAGCTTTTAATAGTAAGGAGAATTCATTTGTCAAAAAATGATTGAAAATTAAAATAGACACAGAAGAATTAAAACACATCTGTGAGAAGAAAGATGGACATTTCTAAGACATATCAACAACAAGGCAATACAAGTTGAAGCAAAATTTTCCTCAAATGGGAATTGGAGGCCTTACTATTGAGAAATCACCATAAGTTATACTGTCTAGTCTTGTAAACTATGAGAAAATCTGATAAAGTCAACAGGTGGTCTTACTAATGTTAGTGTAGCACTAACAAACTAGCACACTCTTTCACTGTTCTTGTAAAATGCTATGTTTGTATTGACTAGCATTCAAACAAATCTAAAATTAATCTTAACCAATTAGCTTATTGAAAGTTAAGATTTAGTGTATAAGAAGGGAAATATAAGTATGCCTTATTTATGCACAACCTAAATTATTCACTAAGATAAATTTCATTTGAATCTAAACTAGTGCCTTACACAAGTGCATGGATTTGAAGATCTATTATTATTATTACTATGATGATAGTAATACTCTACAAAGAGGTTTACATGACAAATTGTATCAAGTACTATCCTCACCAAAATTCTAATAGCAATCTTTGTAAATGGGAAAACCAATGTACACATTGATATGGAATAGTATGGAGACTTTTTTGACAAAACGATTGGAATTGTAAACAAAATTAGAGGATTTGCACATCTGTTTTCAAATCTTATAACAAAGACAGTAAACCAAACAATGTGTGTATCTGACATTTGTTACCTTTATTCTTTTTGCTAACATTATTTTACTCATCAGTTCTTTGATTCTCTCAAAATTGGAACTTGCAACTGAGGAGACCTAATTTTCTGTCAGTAAAGTAGTGGGGCCAACATGTGCAAGTGGAATTTGAATAGACAAGATTGAGGAAGAATTGGCATGTCTGAATTATGTATGGTGTTGGAAAAGAATATTGAAAGTATTATGGACTGTCAAAAAGACAAGAAAATCTGTCTTGTCTTAAAATGTGGCCAGAATCAACCTTATTGGCAAGTATGGTAAGATGTTGTCTTTCACATTTTGGACATGTTGTCAGGGGTAGGACAGTCTTTGGACAAGGACATCATGCTTGGGTCAATGAGAGAGAGAAATGGCTTCAATAACACATGTTTACTCAGTGGCTGCCATAACAGGCTCACTCGCATATAAGAAGAATTGATATGGTGGCACAGGAGCGGGCAGCTTTTCATTCTGTTGTGCATTGAGTAGTTATGGGTTGGACCTGACTCAAGAATACTGAAAAATACTATTTTGCCACTTCAACTTATTCACATGAAGAATCCAGGGTGCTAAAAGAAGCACTTATTAAAAATAATGCCAGTTATTTTGAACCACAGATTTGGCTCTTTTAGGTAGTGCATATTGTAAGTATATGCACCCTTTATTTCTTATTCTTGTTGCCAGTATACTTTGCTCATCTTCCCTTCAATTTTTGCAGGCATTTTTTATTGTTGTTATTGAATTTAAGGTGAATTTTTTCCTGATTGTTAAACACCTCTCTGTACTGATCTGTCATTTATCATGACATTTCCAATGGGACATCACTAATGAGTGGTAACTCACTCCCATCAAGTAGATTCTGACTCACAGTGACCTTATATGATGGTATAGAACTGTCTCTATGGCTTTCCAAGGGTGGCACTCTCTGGAGGCAGAGGAAGCCTTGTCTTTCTTTCAGGGAGCACATGGTGGTTTTGAAGTGCTGGCCTTGTGCTTAGCAACCCAATCACCACACGGTCTGGGTTCCACATGAATAGAGTCTGATTTTAAATATCCCCAACAAAATTTTAAATGTAATGTGTATTGTGAAGCTTTGCACAATGGAGACATGTATTAGAAATGTGATTAGCAAAGGAAGACATTTTCCCATTTGGTCTCATCATTATATCCCTTTAAGATATTTAATCAAAAATTATTTAAGTATGTTTTTTGTTAGTTATAAAACCTACAGGTGCTTTAAAATGGTGTGGAAGAATGCTTTGACTTCCAAAGAAAAGGATCCATCTTTATTTTGGAAATTGTATTCTAATGAAGCAGATGGAAAAGCTGCAGGTAAACTCCAAATGCCATTAATTATGTATATCTGTTAGATTTCAACAGCTGGTATCATTATAAATGTTATTAGCCTTATTAGGCATATATGTAAAATTTTACTTCCAAGATGTGTTCAGTGTTTAATTAATGCATAACAATTTTAAGAAATAGATGAGGGTGTTTATGACAATTTCTAAGTAGTGAAAAGAAACTTGGAATGATTATCTCTACCATGAATGTAGCTGCTATCCTGGGTATAGAATGAAAAAGTTAAAAATATAAATGTTTATACTAGTTTTTGAATCAACCTCTTGAATGTTTTAATATCAACCTCTAACTCAATCTTACAGTTCTGCATGTTACTATGTCTTATCCCATGTTTTCAACATGGGATGCAGTTTTTCTGCATTTTGGTACTCTTTTCACTGAAAAAAAAAGTGTGTGCTTCAGGAGTGGATATTTGTTTTAATTTAATATGTTGGTTCAACATGAGGAAATACATAAAATTATGTATGTATATAAATATGTGTGTATGAGAGAGAGAAGTGAAAGTTGACAGACTTACTTCAGGAAAAGGACTCAAACAAATGTGGACTTTCCTATATATTGTCTGACACATTTTCATGGATTGACAAACCCCAAATCTGAAGGTAAAGTGACAAGTTAAAGGCATGGTGGTTTCCATTGAAAGAAGCAGTGACCAGTCAACAAAAAGCACGAGGTTAAGAAAGAATGAATCTTACTCAAATTTTCATGTATAAACTGTAGGTTGGCCACATTTCCAAGGCAATCTGTTTATCACCTGATTGACTTACTGATCTCATCAGATTACATCAAGAAAATAATTATACATCATATTATAGGATAATATATTCCCAAAGTTTGCCAAGTCATTTATAATCACAGCCTAGTGAAGTAGACACTAACATTAGCTATCACAATTTTGCTTATATGTTTATTTTTATAGAAATCATGCTACGAAAAGAGTATAAAAAGAACTGTAATTTCATAAAAAAGGAACAAAGAAAAATCTCATATTACATAAAATAGGATAGAATTACTGTAAAGCTTTATTTTTATCTAAAAACACCAAACTATAAATGTAGCAAAAATTCATAAATTTAAATTTATAATTCATTGATACAACTTTGATAACATAATAATAATTATAATATGATTCAATATAAATAAAACAATATATGGACAAAATTTAAAATGCTGATTGCAATGACATGCAAAATTCACTAATTAAAAATAAAAATAACCAATATGTATCCTTTGTGTATATTTCAAAATCTATGCTCTCTGACATATATGCTGAGAAGATACTAATATCTTGGACATTCTTCTTTGAGTTACTCCATTCTTGTTAGTTATATTGAACAGGGATTCTCATCTACTTTCACTTAATTACATGTTATTAATCAAAGCAAAACATCTAACTTGCCATATCATTTGCAGTTATATTATTATCCAATTAATTTAATAAGAATGTTTTTGGTTGTTTGTTTTGCTTAAAAAAAAAAAAAGACCCAGAAAGCAAATTCAACATTAGGTGAAACAGCAATTGAACCTATTTTGATTTGAATTAGAGCAAATTTGGTTAGAATCAGAATCTACTGCATTTCTCTAAAACTGCTTTTTGTTTGTTTGTTTGTTCTAACCATGCCTCTTTATAAAGATGACTGGGACCTGTTTTCTAAGTCACATAAATAGCTTCCATTGTTCAGAACCACAAGCGCTATAACCATCACAATGATAAGGAAAGTTTAACTTCTCCTCTGTTGTGTATGGAAGGTAGAATTTAATTGAAAAAGAACAAGTTTATTGAATTTTAATCAGGATGGAACAGCTATAGAATCTCTTTTAAAATTAATGAGCTAGGGGGAAGTGGGAAATATATCAATTTAATGTGCATTAAAATTCCTTATTGAAAGCATACCTCAGGTAACAAACCCTAGAACTGTAAAACTTAAGTATTCATCAATGCATTGCACCAACTCACAATTCTATGCCTTGGTTGAAGTGATTTAATTATTGTCACAATGAAATGACACATGCTATGCTAGGTACATAATTTCATGGGAAACAATGCCAATTAGACATTTACTCCTATTACAGCTCCTGCAGCATGCAATGCTAACAAGGTCCACAAGTCACATCACCAAAGCACAGAAACCGGAGAATGTTTTATTTTCCCTTTTTTGAAAAGCAGTGAACAAAACTCAGCCAACAAAAAACTCCCACCTTCTTTATTAAACAGTAGTGTGTCTTCTCAAATATGAAAATGCACTGAAAGTATTTACATTAATTTTATTTTAATTTTGAACTAGAGGTATATAAGAACTATTAGAACTGGGAAAGGAAATTACATAAATATATATGGTATATGGATGTGGCAATTGATCATTATACTTTAACAAGCTTCATTAACTTTATAGTATAATTTTTAACTATGACATTTTAAAAATGAAGACGATATATTTATATCATTAATGATAACCAATTCAAATGTTCAATGTAATACAGTAACTTAGACTTAATTTTAAGATAGACACTATTCACATGTGCTTTAAAACATTACAATGACGTGCTCATACATGGAATTAGATAGCAGAAAAGAAAGAATAAGCTCAGTAGAGCTCATGTTGAAAAATTCCTGATGAAAACCCAATATGCAGCACTGAAACCTTCTTTGAATATCCACATGAGATGGATGGAATATAAAGTTTCATTGTAGAAAAATAGTGGACATTAAACCAATTCAGGAGAATGCATGTGCTCAAGACCTGAGGATAATATTGAAAATAATATGAATTCCAGACATTTACTTTTGCTTCTGTGTAAACCATGAAGTCTTTAAATAGAAGAGTGGAGTTCTTCATATTTAAAAATATGGAGTAGTGTATGATAGCATTTTATCCTTTCATCATAGTCACTAAAATTGTATACTAAGTAAATAATCTGAGAAGAGGAACTTCAGAGTATATAGCATTAGCATTGAAGGAAGGCTCAGTTACAATCTGCCATACGCGGACGACACATATTTTCTTGCTGATGAAGTTCATAGACATCAGTATGGAACACACATCAATATAAACAATGCCAAAAGTAATTACATTTTAACCAACAGTCTTATATCATGATATATAGCAAAAAATTAGTTTACTTATATCTGCATACAATGTTCATGAACACAGCAGACAAGAAATCAAATGACACATCAAATCTGCTGCCCAAGTCCTTTATAAAGAGATAAAAATAAAGGTGGCACTTTGAAGACTAAGATTTTTTTCAACAGAAGGCTTGTTGTTTTCAATTTTAGCACATGAACAGGGAAGCTGGGTAAGAATAAAGGACTCAAGGGGGAAATGCTGGGCTTGGATTACAACAGTATTAGAGAAAAATGTTGAATGTATGGTGAATTTACATAAGGATGAATAAATCTGAACTGGAAGAAACATAATCCATACTGAGCACCCATTAGAAGGAAAGATGGCAAGGTTGTGCCTCAAAAAATAGGAACACAATTTTCAGAAGAAATTCCCTGAAGAAGGACATCACGTTAGCCAGAACATCAAAAAAAGAAAAGAAAAGACACTCAATGAGATGAAACCTTAAGATGCTAGCAACAATGAGTACAGACATAACAAGGATTATGAAGAGGACAAAGTGTTGCATTCTGCTGTGCATAGGTTTGCCATAAGGCAGAGTTGAGGTGAGAGTTCCTACCAGCAAATTGTCAAGGATGCCACCATGTGTGAGTCTACAATCAATACAGATGGAAGTAGCAGTCACAAAATCAAATAAAATATTCCATGGTGCAAATCTGTTGCACAAAACCTCTGTTAAGGGTTGGGTAGCAAAGATGTCACTCTGAGAAACATCTGATTCAAGTCAGGATGTTTTCAATTCCCTGAAATGCATGTGACAATTGGTTATTGAATAGGAAAGACTGAAGAGGTGTTGATGAATTTGAATTATGCTGCGGAAGAAGAATACAGAAAGTACCTTGGACTTCCTGAGGAAGAGGAGCTAGAATCCTCTTTATAAGCAATAAGGGTAAAACTTGACTTACATATTTTGTAATCATTATCAGGAGATTTCAGTAACTGGGAAAAGACATACTGCTTGGTGAAGTGTGAGGTCAACAAAGAGGAATACCATAAAAAGGATGTATTCAAATCATCTTATATATTTATAAGAGCAACATACAATGTATTTACAATCTCTTTCATTGATTGTATCAGAGAAGAATACTATCTATATTATTACTCACTCTCATGATTGAATTTAGAGTCACAGTGCCTGTACCTCTTATAGGAGGATCATTTTTCTCCCATGGTGCAGATGATGGTTTTGAAATGCTCACCTTGTAGTTAGTACTGAAACAAGTAATGATTACATCACCAGAACTCCATATTATTAACAAAAACACTGCATTGGGCACTTGTGTAAGTTTTTGATATTGTTTTGTCAACTGTACAATTGTTATTTATCTTCCCTAATTCCCAGTCTCATAAGGAAAATCATTTGACATGATGCAAATATTTCATATATTTTCATTCCTTGAGCATTTATATTATTATCCATCATGAATTCTACATTCATCAGTTAATGGTAATTTTCTATTCTTCATTTCTTCTATACTTTTTCTTTAACATTTGCCTATCCCCTGACCCCAAATTATTTTAGTTATTTATTTACAATCATATCGATTCTAGCTTATTTAAATGATTCTATAACCTTCAAACTCATGCCACTAATACGTTTTATCTTTTTGGTCAGATTGTTCTAGATTTGGCCACTGACTGAAAATTACTCATGACAGTTTTTATGATGTACTGATATTTAATTTATCTGTATTTATTACTTTTTAATTAAAAATGTTTTTTATTTCCTCACTTTTTAGCACTATGAGACGCTCTAGGTAAAACGTGTTTTTTAATAATCTAATCTATGAACTAATCACTTCTTCAAATAATCCTTTTTTAAAAAATCAATATTATTTAGTGTCAAAAATAAAGGTAATGAATATATTCATTGATTCTAGTGGATGTATACAACCACATCTATTTTTATTTATCTGGAAACCTTCACTGAATTTTTATGTTTATATGTCATTTAAAACATGCATATTCTCATTAACAGAAGACTATGAAAAATAAATTTAAAAAATAAATTAAAAAAATAAGACTATGGATTCCAAAATGATACAACCCAAACTGCTTGCACAAGGAAAACATCATTGGAATCTTTTCTAATTTCCTAAAAATTAAAATTGAAATAGACAAAACCGACATGCATGAAAAAAGAAATATGTCTTATTTACTAAAATCAAGGTAAACACAAAGTTTCGGTTTTAAAATTCTATAGCAAGTAATAGAAGGGAAGAACAATGAAAATTAAGATGGATTCCTTTATTCAGCTGTCATCATTGGACAGTACAGAGGACAGTAATTCTGAAACCCCCAAATAATGGAACTATGAGATGAGAATTCTTTCTAGAATACAACAATAACATTCTAAATGTACCAAAAATCTCCAATGAAAGTAAAACAATCCTTGTTGCAAATAAATACCTCTATAAGTAACTTCTTAGCCTTTTCTATACTCAAATCTTTACTAGAAGTTAGGAAATCTTCTGTAATAGTAAAATAAAGAACAATATAAAAGAAAAAGGTTCAAATGAGTTCTATGTCACGTTCCAAATGAAGGTCCTATCGGTTTTTAGCTCACAACTAACCAAAGAAGTGCCATTGATCTCCTTCAAGATCTCATTCATTGAGGAGATGGTGAACGCTACAAGAACTCTACAAAAAAGAAGTCCTCCTCCATCAGAGAATAAAATTTCTGCTTCATTAAATATTTAAGGGTAAGTTCTACAGTAAGATAAATGGTCCTCAGAAAAAAACTAATATATCTCCTCTATATATATGTTAGTGGGAAGATTTTAGAGCAATTTCCTCCCTGGGGGGTTTCCTTTTGAAAGAGCTAGAAAAAGTTCATTTTACTTTTTTTTTTTTTTTTGGTAAATTGTAGAGAAACTCTCCAACCACACTTTTAAAGGTAGTATTCTCTTTCTCAGCTTCTACCAATCTCTAACACCAGCAACATAAAAAAAGGTTTCTTTTTATTCAACTTCCACAAGATACTCTTTAGCATAGATGAAATACCGGTACTCTCATTCTCCACAAGCAAAGAGAAAAATACATTTTTTTTTCGAATCCTCCTGTAAGAAGAAAATCACCATCTGCACTGTTAAAATCCATTCTCTGTTCTCCACCTAAATAAAAAGAGAAAAGAAGGGGAAGGGGAGGTTAAGAAGACAAAAGAAGAAGCTCTTCTCCAATGACCAAAGATCTCCTTCCCTTGGAACTGGGAGGTCAGTATCCACAGCCTGACAAACATTAGCAATAGAAGAAAAGGACCAAGATATCACCAAAAAGAAGATTCTTTTCAGAACTAAGTTTTATATATGACTAGTTCTACTAAGAGACTCTTGGTACTCTGAGCTTAATAGAAAAAAAAAGAAAAGAAAAACAAAGTCGTTTTAGAAAGCTTTTAAAATATAACAAACATACAATTTTCTTGATCGGTTATAGACTCTTCTAATCCAGCACCTAAATGTTCCCCAAGAAATTTCAATACCTCATCAGTCGCAGTCACCTTCTATAAATTAGTCTATGTTTTATTTTCAAGTTCCTTCACATCAGTTTTAACACATAGGAAATGTATGTAAAGCAGAATGAAGCACTACCAAGATCTGTGTCATCCTCATATACGTTGTTATGCTCAGACTTACAGGGAGAACAGCAGGAGAGCAGCCAAATCTGATTGTCTACTACTTACCTTATTTCCATGAGGCAGGGATCAAGCATGCCTCCATGCTCCATCAACCTTTACCTTAAACAGCAGCCGTTAATCCTGTACCACTACACATCTATATTTGTTTAATAACATTGCAGTGATCACACAGAAAACACTTTCGGTGAAGTGTGTTAGGGCAGTTAATTGGGTCACAAGGGAGGATCAGAAAACACTAAGTATCTGTCACAGATTCACATCTGCACCAGGCCTCAGAGAGTTTCCAAGTCTCTCTTGTCATCAACCCCTCCGCCATGAGATCCTTTGGCCTCTACATCTTTGGACCAGGAAGCCAACCTGCCACTGCTCCTCTGCTATGTATCATGCTGTCCTTGTCTTGGCCCCTGATTCAGCCTTGCTTTTATCCTCTGCCCCTTGTCTATGTAGCACAGGCTCTGTGCCTCTGATCTTGAAACCTGCCACATTAGAGTAGAATCTCTTCTCAAGGTTCAGGACTTTCTCTCCCTGAGATGGCTCTCATCCACAGAGTAATGGATTGGTGGAGGCACATTGTTTTGTCTTTTAGCAGACCACAGTTCCAAAGGATACAAAAGATAAGACTTCTTTTACACCCTCTAATAAAGTCAAGACTTAATGCCTTCTCAACCATATAAATTTTTTTTATTTTAGTAAATCATTTTAATGGGGGCTCTTACAGCTCCTCTTGTAAGAGCTCATGCATCCACATTTCAACATATATTGCCATCATCATTTTCAAACATTTTCTTTCTACTTGAGTCCTTGGTATTAGCTCTTCATATTTCCCTCTCTCTCCCACCCTCCCACCTCATGAACCCTGGATAATTTATATTTTTTATCATTCTCATGTCTTAAAGCATCCTCTGTCTTGCTTCACCTGCTTCTGTTGTTTGTTTCCCTGGGTGATAAGATTGCACATCTATCATTGCAACCAGTTATCTTTCTTTCCTCCACATTCCGTCTACCCTAATGTTGTTGCTACTCCCATGAATGTTCTTGAGATTTTAACTGTCCTGGATTGTGTGTGGTGAGAGCTTTTATTAGTCCTAGTGCACATGCTCTGGTATACCAAGATTTGTAAGGTAGAATTGTAGCCATGACAGTGAGGTAGAGGACACAATAAAGACCTAGAGTCATAACGTATGTTTCCTTGGTGCTTACTGCCCTCTGGCTGGCTCATTCCTTCCCTGTGACCCTTCTGCAAGGGGATGTTTAATTGTCTACAGCTTGAATTTGAGTCTTCGATCTTCCTCCCCTCATTCATATTGGTATGAATTGTTTGTTTTGGGGTCTTCTGATGTCTTATATCTGATCCTGTCAACTGCTTGTGATCACACAGACTGCTGTACTTCTTCCATGTGGGCTTTGTTGCTTCCCAACTAGATAAATTCTTATTTCTCTTCAAGCCTTTAAGACACAGATGCTTTATGTTTTAAAAGTAGGGCAGCAGGAGCTTTCTTCAGCACCCTTGTTTATGCACTCATTTTGACATCAGAATTGTGTTCGGAGCATCACAGAGTGCTGTATTGTTAGAACAAAGTTTTCTTTGGAGCACTACAGTAGAGACCCAATGACTTTCTGCTACCTTAATACTTAACACATAAATATATGTACACAGACCTATGTCCCTATCATTATACTTTGACATATGTGCATGCCTGTATTTATACCTTTATAAATGCCCTTTGACTCCTAGTTATTTCCTGCCTTTCCTTTCACTTTCTTCCTGTCTCAAAATCATGTTCAACTTTTATCAGACTCTTAGTAGTTTCTCTTGGCTACATTGCACTTGCTCAAACCCCAGCAGGCATCACCATCAATTTTAGATGGGTTATTGATTCATTGTCCCTGAATTTATTGGGTAGCCCCTTCTCTTCCCCCACCCCTCCACTCCCCAGTACGTTGTTCCCAGTGTTTTCTACTTGGGATTATTTACACTGCCTAAATTATATAGAGAGACATGAAGGGGAAAAAGTCTATAAATAGTACCAAGTCTGCCTGTTGACCCTTAGGAATGTTTTGCCATGGAGTCTGAGGAGGTACCAAGTCCTGACCCCGAAGTCTATCTTTGGAATTCTTTGGGGACTTCCTTCTTTTGTGTCCATTGCTGCTCTGTTGTGCTCCCTTTGGGTTCTGTCTCAGTTGGAACAGGGGTCAGATAGGGTAAAATCTTCTTCTTATATCCAGTGCTGTTCCCATAACACTATGGATCAATGAGGGGATGCCACGTCTAGTGCTGGGGTGGCCCTATGGACCTCTCTGTGCATTGGCTGCTCAAAGTCTGAATATTGTCTATTGTGAAAACAAAGGATGTCTTCAAAAACAGATTTATAGCAACAGACACAGAGTCCAGAATTATAATGCCTTACATAAAGAATGGCTGTATTAATCATCTATATCTCATCTATTGATACAGTCCCTCATTTATCTTACTAAGTATCTCTTTTGCTTAATTTTACCAAGCATGATGCCATTCATCAAATACTAGTCTTCCTATCATATTGAAAATATGAGAATCAGTCTTACTATGTTGTTGTACATGAATGGATATACAGAGGAATGAGAAGCACATGAAATGAATCTACAAAAAGCAGAGGCCTACAGCTTGCTCAGACATGCAGTAAAGAACTGAGCTGCAGCAAAGAACTGAGATGTGTCCTTTCATTTTACTCATACTTAAATTTGGGAATATGCGACTGGTTATATGTACTCAGAATAATTTTAAGTTTATTAAGTAATTTTCTCAAAGCAACATTCTCTAAAAATTCAAGTCATTTGGTGCTGTAATAATGTAATCTATAAAGCAAAGAACAGGAACCAAACTCCAGGATTCATACATACACAAGGAATGATTGCCTTTCCTTGAGCATCAACACAATCCATTTGCAGACCACGGTGACATGAACGTGCATCGTTAAAGTCTTGAATCGTGTCCAAGTTCTGTTCATCCTCCGGCTACATTTCCCCCTTTTTTATACCATCCATATGAAACAAAAACACTGCAAAGGCAGCATTTCTCCTTTTTATGGTTCTTTGATTATTGAGGATTTTTTGGAAGACTATATAAAAGATAAAATGAATTATGAGCAAAAACAACCCTAAAAAAAGAACCAAAAATAGCTTTTAGAGAGGGAATAGGGTTAAGTTGTTTGAAAACTTGCAAAAAACGGTCAGACACTTGAGCACCATCAGTCTGTTCCATTTGTTTTTACAAGTATCCTGCATATGACATTGTCATTGCAAAATATCCTGTAATAGATAGGGATAATTCAATAGATATCTTTTAACATGATCCCAAAAAGAGTATCATTATAAATCACAGGAGTAACACATATGGACGTATGATTCCAATTACATTGCAATTTAATTTGGTGCTTAATACTATTAATCTGGTCTCCCAAAAGAATAACTGTTTGAGATAAATCAGCCAATAGTTCATGAATTTGCTGATTAATATGTTGTGAGTGGACCACACAACCTCAGACCTTTGATGCCAATTATCTACAGAAGTAGTGGCTTATACAGGCTGATGCAAAGTTAATCCTGCAGTAGTAACTAGCAGCAGTAATTGCAATGATTCCTAAAATCACAGCTATTAAAATTCCTAAAAATTGCTTTGATAGTCTCAGAAGTCATTTAGCAAATTGATCAATTAAAGCTAAAGTAAGAGAACTTTGTCATTGCAGAGATAATTGAGTAGGCATCCATATCCCTACTCTAGCTCTCTCTCTCTCTCTCTCTCTATATATATATATATATATATATAATATATATACACAAGTATATATATTCACTTCTATGATTAAAAGAAATAGAAGAATTGAAACAAAAAAACTATTATTACAATTAACTTCTCCAGAGGAGTGATTCCAATTGACAGATCATTTCATAAAAAAGTATGGCAAACACACAACAATGCTTAGACATATCAGCTTGCATTAAGTGTGAAGGAAAAGGTGTAATATCCTGTATGATTAGTACTGTTGCCAAACCATCCTCTGATAGGGAACCAGGCAGCGACTGTTTTCAAAAATGACTTTGTAGGGGTCTTCCTATTATATGAGGGATGGGAGGAGAAAATCCTCCCAAAAAATAGGCTCCAATGCTTGCATGTCAATCATCCTTATGAGAATACCATTTGAGATCAGCTACACTAGATTTAATCTGAGTGAAACCTGAAGGACTTCAGTCAATGACAATTCCTTGGGTATTATTAATTAATAGGCCTGTTCTCCAAATACTTCAATGTACCCAATCAGACAAGGCAAATAGGTCTGTGATTGACATAGTGGCAATGGAGGTACAGAAAAAATTCCTGTTATATTTAAATTGGAAAACCCTTAAGCACTTGAAATTAGAAATGTATCCAGGCCTGATGTTTTAATTTTAAACAATGTTCTTCATGACCAATACATATAGGAAATCTTTCCACTCCAGTTTAATAGGATGTAATAACAGTGCCTTCTTGGATGACTAGCCACATATCCCCCTTTTTGCTTCTAAAGCAACTCTTACAAAGTCTGATTTTGGTGTTCCATAATAGGTTAGCCAGTACTATTTCCTGGAATACTGGTCAAAGTTTGATTTTCAAGTAAATGGAAAAAAAGCCGAACATTTTTTTTAGAACCATAAGCAGAAACATTATCTGTTTTAATGGTATGTGGAATTCCCAAAATAGCAAACGCTTCTAACAAATGAATATCAACATCACCAGCACATTGTGTAGTAGCAGGGGTAGCCCATGAAAAATGAAAAAGTATTAACAGAATGATGATCATATTGAAGTTTCCCAAAAGAAGGAATTCGAGTAACATCCATTTTCCAAATTTGGTTCCTGGTTGTTCCTTGAGGATTCGTTACTAACGGGAGATGAGAGGCAGATACCACTTGGCAAACTGAGCAAGATCATAAAGCAGCTTTTGCTTGTTGCCAAGTAAAGCCCATGCCTATTTTTTAATGATCTTGCACTGTTTTGATAACTAGCATGTTCATTTTGAGCAATTTGTAAGGATCCAACAAGGCAATAAATCATCTCATACCCCAAAAACCAAAGGGCCAGATAAGGAAACATGAGATCTAATGGGAGTAATAAAAATAGGATTAGTTCTTTGATGAACTGCTTGCTATTGTTTACAAAATAAATCATTCAACTCAGTTTTATTAACAAACAATAGCAGTTTCAATATGTGAAAGAGTATACACAGCATTGTGTGAATCAGTAATTATATTGAGTGAATGAGGCATATCTACAAGTAAAGTTAAAATAGCAAATAATACAGCCTTTTGAACAGAAGAATAAAGAGATGCTGTATCTTTAAAACTATTATTTTCAATATTTACATATCCAGCATAACCCTGTGTCACAGTCATGTGCTTATGTTAATTTCATGATTGAGATGTAGGGTTGGAGTCTAGCCTGTTAATCTGGAGATAGCCATTGAGTAGCCAATGAGGCCTCTGTGTGGGCATGGCTTTCTCCTGAGACTTCTGGGAAATCTCGTGATATTTCCCTTGTGGAAATGAGAAGCTATCTCCCCAGTTGTGGGGAGTTAGTTTCAGGGATGACAAACTATGGACAAGACAAGATGACAGTATCTTATGAGCTGAAGGAGCTAGAGGAGAAGCCACTCAGTCTTATCCTGATGGAACTAGGCCTCTGAAGTTGGAGAAGACATATGGAAACTCCTGCCAGCACTGATTTGCTTCTACCAACATTGGATGCTGTTGATGGACCCTGACAACACCCACCTGTCACTTCGTGATTTGGAAGGAGACATTATAAACTGGTATTGAACATATGAGCTAATATCGGACTAACACACCCTGCTCATTAGCATCTATAAAATGTAAGTATTTGAGGAATGGGGGCACTTTGGGCAATATTCATCCATTTCTTTTCAAAAGTCAAAGTGTCAATCAGAGGGATATGAATTAAAAATTATACCTAAATCATTGCTAAAGACATTTTGCCAATCATCTGATAAAATCCAATGACCATGAGTTTCTTTATTGGTGAAGGGCACTATTATGATTGCAGAATCTAGTCCACATATATGGCATAAATGAATACATACTTAATAGTAATTTGACATATTTTCTGCAGGTAAGTTTCCAATTTATGCACACTTTTATTAGAAAAGAAAAATCATTCTAACAAATTATTATTTTGCATTAGAACTCCTGTTTGAGAATGAATAGACTATATAGAAATTAACTGAAGTTTATTTAAGGAATCTATGCTCTGTAATTGAATATCTCAAAAACGCTTCTCAATCCATTGTGATTCTTTATCAGCCTCAGGAGTTAAAGGTCTGGGACTATTAAAATCTTAATCTTTTCCTGATATTTGAAATAACTTAGAAAGTTGTCCAGTAGGAATACCCAAAGAAGTACATAGCCAATTTATATACCCTAATAAATTTTGAAAATCATTAAGTGCTTTTAAAGTGTCCCAATGAACTTGAACTTTCTGAAGTATAACTTTTTGATTCACAATATTTTGTCCCAAATAACTAAATGGATATTCTTTTTGGATTTTCTTCTCAAGTATTTGTAAAACATAATCTCTTAAGATTATTTGCACAGATTGAAAAAGCTCTGTTAAAATTTGAGGAACTGGATGAAAAATAAAGCATAATCCATATAATAATAACATAAAATAGTTGGAAATTTGTCCCAATTAACTTGAAAAGGTTGATGAACAAAAGTTTTAGATAAGGTAGGACTTTTTAACATGTCTTGAGGCAAAAACTTTCCACTGCTAACATAACACTGGTTGACATTTATTATACATTAGAATAGTAAATGCAAATATGACACAGTCCTGACATTGTAAAAGGTTCATAAAATAATCTTTTGAATCTATTATAGTCACATTCCACTCTTTAGAGATCATGACAGGAGATGGAACAAAGTATTGTAATGATCCTCTAGGAATTAGAACCTAATTTCCTTTTTGTAGGGCCATCAACATTCTCCACTTTCCTGTTTCTTTTTTATTACAAAAACAGGCCTTAATAATAGACTACATAGATCATAAGTTAAGTTGTTCTTGAACTGTACATTGTCATTCTTCTTCTAATTTTTTATTTTTGTCAAAGCCCAATGTCCAACCCCACAGGTTTTTGAGTCTTCCATTTAAAGGGTGTAGCAAAGTGCACAACAGTAGTCACTACTCCAAATTTGCCTCTATATCAGGACAATCTGAACTCCTTTTGTCACATTCCTGGTGAGTCACAAACTCCTGGTGCTTTCTTTTTGGTCTAAAATCAGATCCCATACTTGGTTAGACACAGGAGAAACGATTGGAATAGAAATAGAAGACCCCAATGGTTGTAATAAATCTTTGCCCCACACACTTAAGAAAATATCAGCTCAATGAGGTTGTAATTTTCCTTCTGGACTGTAGTACTTACCAATAGAACTACTTTGTTTAATGTTAGCAGTGGGGTCAAGCACAGTAAAAGCAGTATTAGCAGAGTGAAAAGGTCACTCAGATGGCCAATCGTGAAATTGTCCACTTGATGTGCGCCATCTCTGAGTGTACTGGAGATGGAGTTTACCTTACTGAACTTGAGGGCAGCGCCTGTGAAAGTATCCAGAATTGGGGAAAGAGGCAGCAAGGGCTCGCCATCTCTACCTTTGACTGACTTGCATTCATTAGGCCAATGAACAGGCCAGTTGGAATAACTCTGGGAGAAAAGTTTCCATCTTGCCCTGACTTCTTACATTTTTTTCCAGATATGCCCCATCTTTCCACATTGAAACATTTATCCCCCTTCCCCCATTTCCAGTATGCAAAACAGTAGCCACCAAAGTGACACAATATCCTGCTATACCAGTATCCCTACAAGCCCTAACATAATCCTCTCAACTTCCCCCTCCAACTGTAAAGGTCACATGACTTCTCTACACTTTGCATTAGCATTCTCAAAGGCTAATGTGTGCACAAGTACCTCTTACAACACAGAGGAAGCCACAGCACATTTTACCGCAGTAGAAAAACAGGAAAAACATCAGGAAAAGATTCATTGGGACCTTGTGAAATTTTCATGAATATTTTTTTCTGTTCCTCCCTCTTCATCTAATTTTTGCCAAGCATGTAAGAACAGATTACAAACTTGTTCAATAATATCATCCCCAAAGATGGCTCAATGAGGAGTAGCAGGAAAACAACCAGTGTTAGTCAATTTTTTAAAAGTTGGTCCTGGCAGCTGCCTATGGCAATTAATCTGAGACTATTTCTCAACTTTTTCATGTCACCAGCTTTACATTGGATACAATGATCACAAGTTAATACTATTTAACTAAATTATTCCAATCTAAGGGAATCATAATATTATAAATGACATAAGAATGTTAAAGTCCTTGAACATAAGGTGACTGCATTCTATCAGAGGGTACACCTTTTTTTGAAGCTTTTAAAATCTTAAATTCCCGCCCATCACGATCACATGGCACCCATCCATCAGGGTGCTGAGCATTCGCCACCATCTGAGTTCTCACAACAGAGAAAAGTGCTGATGTACAGATGGAACAGGGTAAAGTGCTCTCATTTAACTCATATAACAATTTCAATCTCTCAGCCTTATTCTCTTTGAGATATACTGGATGGTATTCCTCAAAATAAGGAACTGTCTGTTCCACAACTGCCTTTCCAGAATTGAACTGAAGACATTTGGCCATTTTATTTACTTGACAGACAAAATTCTTTAATTCCTTAGATATGGGAAACTTATCCTCAAATTCTTTAGTTCCTCAGATATGGGAAACTTATCCTCCTCTTCAGAGGAGGAATCTGATGAAGAAGAATATTCAACTTCAGAACTATCATAAACTTTGTCATACATAGGACTTCTAAGTGAGTCCTTACAAACAGCTCCTGTAATATTTTCACGATCAGGTTTTTCTCTTTCACTTTCAGTATCTGATTGAAATGATTTTAAAGCAATTTTAACTAAATTCATTAATGCGCAAACATCATGATCAATGGTTTCACCCCTTTAATATGCTCTTAGCAAAGCACAACTCATCTGTTTCCATACTTTGGCATTTAATTGAATCTTGTTTTCAGGGTGAAACCAATAGCAATGTTTATGTACATAAGCAAAAAGTTTCTTAAAAGTCCGAGATGAAATTTTCACCCTTGTTGTCTTTAAAAGAGCTTTCAAACTTTCAATATATGTGCCACCTTCCTGATATGATCCCTGAAGACAAAGGTGTACATAAACACTTGTGGTGAAGAAAGCTGATGGTGTCACTCTCTCAAAAGATATAGCATCTCTGGTCATTTACGCTTGAATGTACATAAGTGGCCATCTAGCTAAGAAGCAACAAAGCCCACATGTAAGAAGCATACCAGTCTGTAGGACCATGAGATGTGGAAGGGATCAGGTATCAGGTATCAATGAACTAAAATTATATCATTATAAATGAGGGGGAGTACAGATGGGGACTCAAAGTCCATCTGCAGGGGAAATGACATCCTCTTACAGAGGGGACACAGGTAGGAGATGAACCAATCAGGGTGCAGTGTAACAGTGATAAATATGCAATTTTCCTCTAGTTCTTAATGCTTCCTTCCTTCCACTATCATGATCTGAATTCTACTTAACAATTTTGATTAGACTAAAGGATGTACAATGGTGAAGGTAGGAACCAGGAACATGGGAAATCCAGGCATATGATTCCTTTAGGACCAGTAGAGAGAGTGGCAATAGCAGGAGGATGGAGGGAAGTTGGAGTAGATAAGGGGAACCAATGATAAGGATCTATATATAATCTTCTCTCTGGCATACGGACAACAGGGAAATGGGTGAAGGGAGACATTGGCCAGTGTTTGTTATAATAATAATCTGTAATTTTAGGGGTTTCATGTGGAAGTGGGGAGCTGGAAGCGAGTGGGAAAAGGAGAAATTAATACCAGGGATTAAGTAGAAAGAAAATGTTTTGAGGATGATGATAGCAGAACATTTACATATGTGCTTGGCATACAATGGATGCCTGTATAGATTTGGATAAGAGTTGTATCATTCCCCAATAAAATGATTAAAAATAACAACAGCAACTTCAATATATTGCTCTTTTTAGATACAGAATTTCCAATGCCTCTGCCTTTGGCCGTGGTTAACTGCAGTATTCATACAATTTACCACCCATGGTTACATTCTGTGAGTCCTTCAGATGTCCTTTCAGGTTCCTGTTCATGATGCCAAATATTGTAAATGAATGTTGTAAAAGCAGGGGTTACAGCTCACTCAGGCATGTAGCAAAGAACTGAGTTGTGTCCTCTCTATTTATTCATGCTCAAATTTGGGAATGCATGACGGGTTACATGTACTCAGAATATTTTTAAGTTTAATAAGTAACTTTTCAAAACAATATTATCTAAATAAAACATCACCTGATGCTGTAAAAATATAATATATAAAGCATAGAACAGGGACCAAACAAACTCCAGTATTCACACATACACAAGGCATATTTGTTCATTATTTTTTAGCAGTCTATGTATTTCCTTGAGAATTAACATGATCTATTTGTAGACTACGGTGACCCAAATGTACACTCCTAAATTCTTGATTTGATCCAAGTTCTAGTCATGCTCTGACTGCATACTATTCACACTTTAAGGAGTATTCAGGCTCTATTTATTCCAAGGCATATTAGTTCATTATTTTCTAGTAGTCTATGATTTATTCATCACCATTTGTCTGTCATTTTGGTGTACTATAGTGGATAATGTTTTGTTATGATACTAGAAGCAAGATCGCTAGTCTTTCATATCCCAACAGGGTCATCCAAAGTAAAAAGGTTTCAGTGAAGCTTCCAGACTAAAAACAGAAAAAAAGAAGCAATCAATTGCCCATTTCAGATGAAGTAGCTACTGAAGACCTTATGTAGAGCGAGCTGGAGAACATTGTCAGAAATGGAGCATTTAATAAATAGAAGCTGAACAACTCTGAGATAGTGCCAGAGGATGGACCCTTAATGTCAGAAGTCACTGGAAATGTGACAGGAATAGCTGTTTTTTCAAAGTAGAGTCAACCATGGCATTGTAAACAGAGCAATACTTGTGCGAGTGGATATTCCAGGATCTTCATTAGCTGATTATGTACATTTCATGGGGAGAAGAATAGGTACAATAAAGGTAATAATAATTTGAAATTGTACTCTATTGAGCATAAATCTATAAAAAATGTAAGTTATGAAAAATGGAATGTAGCATAAAAAGATTGATATCCTAGGTCTTGTTAGCTTAAATAGTCAGATATGGATCACGTTGAAACAGAAAACTGTATACTTCAATACAATGTTGTCTGTTGTAGAATTGTATCTATCTTCCTTCAAAGAAATTAAACAAATACAAATATTTTTAAATTTTTTTGCAGCAACAACAAAAGCTTATGAAGAACAAATTGAAGAACTCTACTAACAACTTCAGTTTGAAATTGATAAAACATGCTATAAAGATTCATTGATAACTATTGGAGACTGAGACACAAACATTATTATTAAAGAAAGAAGAATAGTTGAGAAATATGGGATTGTGATAGAAATGAAGTGGGAAATTGCATGATTTAATTTTGCAGCATTAACAATTTCAAAAAGCAAATAACAATTTTTTCAAAATGCAAAAGAATTTCTCCAGATAGAACACACAGAAATCAAATTGACTGCATCGTGGAAAAAGGCAATGGAAAAGTTCAATATCAGTAGCTAAAATCAGGCCAAGATCTAACTCTGAAATAGATCATCAATTGCTCATGGGCAAGTTCAGGATAAAACAGAAGAAAATTCAAACATGGCATGAAAGTTAAAAGATGAACTTGAAATAAACCTAACCAACCTGAATTTCAAGATCATCTTTGTTTGTTTGTTTTTTGATGGCATCACTGGCCTGATGGGAGTAGGAAGCCCAGCCTTGCTCCTAGAGAGCTGCTGTTGGATTTGAACAGTCAACCATGTGAGCCACAGTCCTGCACTCAACCACTATACCACTGAGCCACCAAGGCACAGCCTTCTTAAGAACAGATATTCTGCATTCAACACAAGTAACAGGAGAACTGATAAACTCTGTGGGAACAGCAAAAATGTATGATGAAGATAGCAAAAGTCCTTGTAAAAGAGAATAAAGTAAGAAAAATAATGTTGAGAGACTGAAACTTGCTCTTAATAATAAAGCAGTTAAAGCAAATGGAATACAGTATGAAGTAAAAGAATATAATAGAAAATTTTAAAGGACAGTTCAGGAGGATAAAGTAAAATATTATAATGAAACATACAAAGACCTGGAGTTAAAAACCCAAAAATGAAGAAAATACTCAGTATATTTGAACCTAGAAAAACTGGAGAGAAAAAGCAAGACTTGAGTTGCATGGGGGAAATATTAAACAATGAAGAAAACCTCAAGAGGAGATGGAAAGAATATACAAAGTCAATTTAGTTCTCACCAGCACATCCTAGCTCTTCCATACTCTAAAAAGATTTCGTGCAAAAGATAAACCTAAAGCAAAACATCTATTGAGCTCTTGATTATTGCTTGCATAAGGATTTATCTGGGAACCGAACAAGACACTATCCTTAGCAGGTTCCATCTTTTCTTCATGTATTGTGACGTTACCGAGGGGTGTAGGTGCAAGGACTTAGATCTCGTTTATACTGAGTTGTAGTCCTTACAGAGGACCAAAGTCCTTCATCTGTAATAGCACATGTTTCAAATCCTCTTCACTTTCACCAAGCAAGTTTGTGTCTTCTGCATATCTAGATGGTTAATACGCCTTTCTCCAATCCTAATGTCACATTTTTTTCATATAATCCAGATTTTTTTTATGATTTGTTCAACATAAAGATTGAACAAATATAATGAGATGATACAACCATGGCACACCTTTCCTGATTTTAAGCTGTGAAGTATTCTATTGTTCTGGTAACAAAACTGCCTCATGTTCCATATAAAAGTTCCTCAGGAGCATGGTGAAATGCTCTCTACCTCCATTCTTCTCAATGTTATCTATAGTTTATTATAGTCCACTCAGTTGAATGCCTTGAAATAGTCAATAAAACTGAAGTATACATCTTTCTGGTATTCTCTGCTTTCATCCAAGAGCTATGTGACATCACCAATGCTATCCCTAGTTCCATACAATCTTCAGATTCTAACCTGAACTCCAGGCAGTTCCCGGTCAATATACTACTGCAACCATTGTCGGATGATCTTAAGCAAAAATTCACTAGCTAGAGCTATAATTTATACTATTCTATTGTTTGAGCATTCTTTTATGTGCTAGTCTGGGTATACTAGAGGAACTAATTCAGAGACTCTTATGTGTATAAGAAAGAGCATTATATAAAAGAACAAGTGAATATTAAGAAAATATTGTAGCCCAGGCCAGACCAAGTCCATAATCCCATATGCTTGATAACAATCTATAAAATTCTCTTTACAAAACCCATACAATGTTCCTGAATGCAGGAAGATCACAAGCCAGTGGGTGGAAAGTCTGGTTGTAAGCATCTCAGCTCTGGCAGGGTTCTCCACGTGGCTTCTCTTGCTCCCAGTGCACACACAGACTTTATCAGTCCAGAGAGAGAGAGTGTCTCCTACTTCCAAGAAGGAAATACAGAAGATACCAGAATCCCAAGGAAAAGTCATGCTCACACAAAGGCCTCTTTGTAATCTTTTTAGAAACTCTCAATAGAAAGCTTGATTAACAGTCTACCTTGTGGAACAAACTCCAAATACACTGTGAGTTGACATTTTTGTCCATTCAGGAAGTTTATGGTTGTACTGAAAGAGGCTTGTAGTCAATCAATATTTTAAATAGAAAATAGAAAAACACTCTTTTTTATGAAAATACAAAAACGCTCCTACACTATAGTTTTTCCCATAATACTGTTCTTGTAAGCTTTATTCAATATCACAATGGCTTCTGTGGTAATTTTGTCAAGCAGGAAACAACATTCCAAAGTCGCTTGCTGTTCTCTTAAATTAGCCATCACAAAATGCAAGATTCCATGGCAACTACTTTTAGGAAAAAGCTCAGTGTGACCACAGAGAACCTTCCCAGGCAACACCACTGACTGCACTACCTTAGTGCCGGAAGCTGGCCTAATGGGGAAAAATGCATTCTAGGAAAGGTCTGCTCCATCCAGAGCAATTCTGGTTTGGCGGGGGCAGGGTACCACCTCGTACATTCTCTTTCCTTTTAGCAAGCATGTTTGTGTCTATGCATGTATACAGGGTTGTTAGTAAACCCTTCTCCCATTCTGAGGGTATATTGTCCTTTATAAGATATAGATTCTCAGATTATTTGCTAAGCATACAGATTGAATAAATATGAAAGAATATGACTGATATATTTCCACATTTTACCCCTATGATCTGTTTCTAATTGACAACACATCAGTGTTTCAGAATTCCTTTTTTTTTTCAGTGCTGTCCATAGTTTGCTATTGTCCACAGTTGAATGTCTTTGCATATGGTATCTTCTGCGTTGAATCATCCTAGTTAATGATATCCTTTTTTCAACTCCAGTATGTATCTCTGAAAATTCCTTATAATTGGTTTGTTACAATCATTTTTTTATTATCTTCAGTGCTTTTTTAACTTGAATGTGATGTTAATAATAATATCATTCAATTTACTTTACATTCTTTTAGGTTACTTTTATTTTGAATGGGTACTAATGTGGGTATTTCCTAGTTCATTGGCCTGTCTTCCTCATTTCTTGATAGACTAATGAGTGCCCTCAGTGCTTTACAGCTTGTTGAAACATTTCAACAAGATATTTCAATTGATATTATGTCCATTCCTAGAGACCTTTTTTCTTTAATTCCTTTGGTGCAGCTTGGACATCTTACTACAATAACATGGGTTCTTGATTTTACATTACCATTTGAAACATTTGAATATAAACAAATTATATTTTGGTATAGTAACTCTATATTCCATCCATCTCCTATTTATTTATTTATTTATTTATTTATGCTTTTTTGGGCATCACTGTCCTCTGGCGGAGGAAGTAGGAGGCCCAGCCTTTGCTCCGTGGAGCTGGAATTGAACCTCCATCCCAGTGGGCCGAAGTCCCGCGCACAACAACTATGCCACCGGGGCTCAGCCCCATCCATCTTCTTTTGATGCTTCCTGCATCCTCCACATTTTTCTGATGTAATTTTTAAATAGCCTTTCATTTTGAGATATAATCAATGTACTCCTCCATTTTCATTTTGCAAATACATTTAGATTGGTTTTAATACTTTGCTTCTTGAGCTACCTTTATCAATTTTTGTAAGTTTCTTGTACATCATCTTTCCTTTCCTTTGCTTTAGCTATTCTGTGATCAAGAGAAAGTTTCCGATTTCTTCAGACATTAATTTGGTTTTCATTTTAAATGGATTTTTTACCTTCATCATGTATATTTTTGATGTCATCCTGTCACACATACAGTCTTCAATAATTAGCTTTCAAAGCAGATGGTCTCTAAACATATATGGAGTGGAATCCAGGTTGTATTTTGGTTCTCTGGGACTTGTTTTAATATTTTTCAACTTAAACTTTTAACTTGCTTAACATAAATTGATGATTTGTCTATAGCCATGACCTGACCATGCATTGACTGTTTATATTAAACTTTTCCATCATCACTTCCCTCGGATGTATGAGATTTATATCCTGTGTATTATAAAAGCCAATTCCAATATACTATTAATGTAGTTTTAAAAGATGTCTGGGGAACAGAAAAAAAAAGGTATCTGTCTGTAATTGAGAAGTTGGTGATCTTACAACTTTATGATGCAATTTCTAGTCATGTCCTTCACCAAGGTTATATTTTCTAACTTATGATCAGATTAAGAAGGTTGTTGGGAACTCTTTCTACTATAATTATAGGGTAGAATTCTCCTGTGTAGTCTTCTGGTCCTGGACTTCACAGCTGTTGATTTTATGCTTTAGTAGCTTCTTTTGTAACAAAAAGAAGGTACTGTTTCTTTTTGTGTTAATTAGGTTAATTACGGTGTATTTCTAGAAATTTGGAAATTTTCTTTGGGTTTTCAAATATATTGGAGGACATAGTTTTTTTCATACCCCTGTTATAATTTGTACCTTGTTTGCCTTGATTTTAATGTCACTAATCTAATACCTTATTTTGGCATTTTCCCCATTTAGTGTGTCACTGTTTCAGTGTCACATGCCTTGAACATACTTCTTTTGTTGATCCTTTCAAAAAACCAATTTATTGCATTTTTAAGTTTTACACTTTTCCTTTCCATTTTCCATATTTTCCTTTCTCACATTTACTTTTGCCCTCTTTTCTAGTAGTTTTGACTTCCTGTTTTTATGTTTTTTCAAGTTGTCAGTTTAAGATATACTTTTGTTCTTTTTTAATGTAAGCATCAACTGCCATGAATTTATTTCTGAGCTCTTATTTAGTGTACCAAAATATTCATATATTTTGTTTTAATCCTTTTATTATATTTGATGAATTATCAGTCTCAACATTTTCTGTAATTTTGGTGTTGTATTTTGTTGTTTGTTTGTCCACATTAGAGTTTATGTTATGTTATGCTATTGGGGCTCACCCTTTTGAAGTTGTTATATGTTTTTCATTATATGAAACCCAGGATTGATGAATTTATCAGGAAAGGAAGTAGAATTATAGCTTCAGAGTAGGGCAATATAGTGGTAGTGGTAAAAGGGGAACAATGTCAGGGAGTCTAGGTAAGAACAGAATGTTTGCAAACTGATTGTAATAGCAATTGTGCAATTTTACTTGACATGATTCAACTATGGAATGATATGAGATATATAATATAAAATATATAAACATTAACTCCCAATAAGAAACACATTCTTTTAAAGATAGAGAAATATATAGATATCAATCTCCACTGTCATCTGGTATTTATATTTTCTGGGGAAAATATACAATAATAATTATGAAAGCATAATAATGGTAAATTATATTTTGTTTCTCTATACTGTCAGAATTTTCTCTTTTTCTTGTATTTTATAGAATTTTGTAAGGATAAGACACAAAGTTTATCATTGCATATCTTTTCTGATTGAGGCTTATATAGTTTCTTGTGTAGACAGGCTTATTTTTCATTATATGAAACCCTAGACGTTTTGTCTAGACTTTTTGATATCTGCCATTGATTAGCTCTAATAAAATCATTCCCAATATTTCAACATTGTCCTATTTCATTGGAATATGCATGATTCTAATACTATTTTTAATTGAATCATGTGTTGTTTTCTGGGTTTGTTTCACTTTATTTTTTTCCCTTTTGATTATCTTGAAATTTTATAAATTCAGTTAGCCTTCTAATTAGTTTTCTTATTCTAGCTGTTTGATTTTATTGATATTTCCCTTACTCATTTTGTGCTTTTGTTGAAGTATTTTGTTAGTCTTAGTTTAGCTAATATTTTGTATTTAATTTATATGATACATATTTGTGGATTGTATATTCTAGTGACACGGGATATATGTGCCTAAATATCAAGTGAAAGGACAAGAGTTTCATACCTATGAGCGGTTCTGTGGGACAAAAACATAGTAACCCACTTCTCCAAAGACTCACAGCTCTTCAAGGACTCACAAAGCAGCTACACTCAGTCTCACAGGTTGTGCTATTAATAAGAACTGTGGCATCAGGCCTGCTATTTTCTCCTGTCCACTATTTTTAGTGCTTATTTGGGAGTTCTGAATGGTTAATATTTAGTACACAATGCACATATGCATGTGGTGGGGATTTAGCTGCTTGCATATGCAGACAAAAGAGGTGAGGCTCAACTTTCCTTTGGAGATGGTGGGTGGCTATATTTTTCCTTCACGAGTGTCCCTGACCCAGCTCACTTACTGTCCCACTACATCACCCAAATGACATGAAGGATTCACCTTACCCCACTACCCAGTATGTACCCCTGTTCTTTGTGTGAGTCCATCTCTGACCTCAGTGAGAGTCAACAGTAGTCTCTCACAATATCATTGTTTCCCTTAGCTCCCTGACAATCACACAGTAAACTGACATCCACAGCCACTTTGTGCTGCCTTACAGAAAATAAGACTGCAACTTCCTCAGATAAACGAACTTCTGATGTTTCTTGTTTTGGATATCACTCAGCCTCATCCAAAAATGGTTGGAATAAGCCTGTGCTTCTGTTGCTGGTAGATGGGTATTCCTCCTCTTCTTCAAAGCTTGAAACTCATCCTCAGTTCCAGTTCCTTCGCTATCATCCTGATTTCTATTAAATTCATTTGGGCTGGCTTTTATTTGCTGTTAAGTACATTAGTAGCTTGGGGAATAATTGTGAGCCTCCATTTACTTGATAGCTCACACTGCCTTCAGTATTTTAAATTCCCACATTGCTTTCTTGAAAACCTATGATTATTTACACTTTCAAAAACAATCTGTGATAGTCTTAGTTTCTCTGCCACAGAAGTATTAGGGATCACACTTTTAACCCAAACTAATGCAGTAAATACTATCTCATTTCAAATTTAATTAACAATTGCATGAGTATTTTTGTCACGCAAAGTATAACTAAGTATAACTTGTGAATACTTATTATCATCCTGAATATGTTCTCTTATTATTTGGGTAGTATTGTTACCCACAATGATAATATTAATGAGGATTTCCATTTTTTCCCCAACTTGAATTTTTTAATGCATCAACATATAATTTTAAAAAGTGGTCAGAGTGGTTTTTCACTGAATAACTTTTTGAAGATCAATCATTTTTGCTTAACCAAAGGAGGAACATGTGACCAGTCAGTTCTTCAAAGATTACAGATTTAGATATCTAATGAGATCATTCTACACTGCACTACACAGTTAGTATCAGTCATAGTGGACTCAAGTGAAATAAGTTTTATTATCATATTTTATATTAGTAAAGGAAGTGTCAGGTGGAGTGTATATAAAGGAAATTCAAATTTTTGTGAAAAAATGCCATTGTCTTTTAAATTCACTTTTTCATGCTTTTAAGGTTTTCAAATAAAATGGTATCTTGCACTTTTTTAATTTTTTTTTTTTTAGGCGTCACTGCCCTGGTGGTGGGAGTAGGAGGCCCAACCTTTGCTCCTGTGAGCGGGAATTGAACCTCCAACCCAGTGGGCCGCAGTCCCGCGCACAACCACTATGCCACCGGGGCTCAGCCGGTGTCTTGCATTTTTATTTATGCATTTTCTTATGCTCTTAAGCATGTTTTAACCAATGAATCTTCAAACACAATATAGCTGAATACTCAAAATGAATCAATGGCATCTTAAAATTTAATGAATATCAATATCTCATACAATAAAAATATTGATTTTACATTATTTTTGACTGGAAGCCACACAATAGGATAGAGTAGAATTACTTGTATAGTTTCCAAGGCTATAATTTCTTTTTGGTTGCAAATGTGAAGGAATGGAGGGGTTTAATCACTGAACTTTTGATCAGTTAACCTCTAGTGATTAACAACTGGACTTAATATATGCTGCATCAAGATTACTACACACTAGATAAAGATGCTTATAGTGCATAGTAACCATTAATTTAATTGTAAAATTAATATCTTAAAACAACCATACTCTTTGTAAACAAAGATTTTCTTCTATAGGTTTGCACTTACAATATAATTTTAATGAACCTCAGATTAATATGGATTAAATATTATTGGTAATTTATATCAACCTTTTGTCCTTATGACTTTTTAACTATTGTACAATCAGTTATAGGTTTTCCCATAGTGATTTTATATAAGAAACAGATATTTTTACTTTTTTACTTGAAAATATTTGCAATGCATTTTTTGGCTTTTTTCAGTTCTAAATTTCTTGAAACTAAATTGGCAATATTTAAACTGTGCATTCATTGAAAGAACTATAAAGCATATATTTCTAAGATATGAAAAATGTACTAAAGGATGTTCAATATTCACTATTATAATCTATAGCCGAGAAAAGCATTTTAATCTTTTAGATTTGGAATGTAGGAAGCTGTGTAACTGCATTATTACATAGCTGCAACTGCTATAAGAAAGAATAATGTTCAATTTGGGATCTCTATGTGCTGATTTTTGGTATGTTGTTAGTGCAACTTTATGTTAAATTCTCTCAATTTTCTCCAAAAAAATCTTGCCCAATAGAATCCAACAGCAAATCAAAAAATAATACAGCATGATCAAATTTGATTCATACCAGGGAGGCAGGAGTGGTTCACTATTCAAAGAACAATTAACAAAATAAACCACATTAACAAGAAAAAAATATTAGAACCATATAAGCATACTAGTTGATTAAGAAAAAAATCACTTAACAATAGAAATAAAAATTCCTAATAAAAGCTTGTAAGATGGGAATAGAAGGAAAATCATCAAAACAACAAAAGTCATGCATGAGAAAACAATAGGCAAAATTACACACTCAATTAAGAAAGACTAAAAACTTTTCCACCTGAATAAGGGAACCTGATAACTATGTCCTGTATCTCCTCTGTCGTTCAACCTTGTGCTGAAGCCAGTAACAGAAGGCAACAGCAAGGGTTCAAGGGAGCACAATCGAACAAAGAACAAAGTAAGACTTCTGATGTCTGCAGATGATATGATTTTATGTAAAGAGAATCCTAAGGAATCTGTTGTTGGATTGTTGGAAACAAGTGAGGAATTTAATGGAGTTAGTAGGATTTAAGATTAGCTAGCAGAAAACAATTGGATTTCTGTATCCTAAAGTTGAGAATACCAAAACAGACATCAAGTAAAAAATACCATTCACAACAGACACACAGAAGCTGAAATGCTAGGAATAAACCTAAGTAGACAAATAAAAACAGACATGCACAGAAAGATCACAGGGCTCATTTACAATAAACCAAAAAGGATATGCACAATTAGAATATCTCATGTTTGTGGACCAGAAGACAAATTCAATGCCATCTTGATCCAAATTCCAACAACCTTCTTTATATAAATGGAAAAACAAATTGCCAACTTCATATTGAACAGGAAGAAGTCCAGGATAGTCTAGTGACTCCTCAAGAGAAGAACAAAGAAGTGCTCGCTCCCTACTTGACCTCAAATCCTACTCCTTAGTAACAGTTGTCAAAACAATCTGCTAGCGGTATAATGATTGACAAACACACCAATGGATCAGGAAGGAAAACACAGAAATAAAAGCATTCACATATAGACAACTGATTTTGGACAAAGCTTCAGAAAAGGACGAAATGAGAAGGAGATGCTCTCATCAATAAATGGTGGTAGAAAAAATGGCCATTCACCTGCAGAAGAATGAAACAAGATCTGTATCTCGCACAATGCACAAAAACAAACTCAAAGTGCATCAAAGATCTAAATGTAAAACACGGCGACATAAGTGAGTAAACTGGGATGAATCTTAGTGTCCTGGTACCCAGAAAACACAGGCCAGATAAAAAACAATGAAGCACATGCCATGGAAGACAAAATAAATGAGTGGAACATTTTATAAATAAAACACTTGTGCACATCAAAAGACATTATTAAAAAGTAAAAGAGAGTTTACAGATTGGGTAAAGGTCTTTACCAATGACATAGTGGACAAAGGAAAAATGCTAAAGTCTACCTTATGATACAAGCCTACAGCCAGAAAAAAACAAAGTGGGCAAAGGCCTGAAGAGATGATCCACAAAGGATGGGTAATAAGCACTTGAGGAAATGCTCTCTTTCAATGTTCATCTGGGAAATGCAAGTTTAAGTGACTATGAGATATGATATAACCCTATAACCACAGCCCAATTCTAAAACAAAACAAAGCACAACAAATGCTGGTGAGGGTGTGGAGGGATTAGAACTCAATATGAAGTGGCATCTCCGAAAACAGATGCCAATACCGATACTGGGTACATACCCCAAAGAAATAAGAAGCAGATCACCAACTGATGCATGCTCCCCCACATTCATTAGTAGAAAAAACCCCAAACTCTGGTATAGACACACGATGGAATATTATACATCCCTAAAAAACTGTGATGAAACACCTCATAACATGGAGGGATCTGGAAGACATTGAGCTGAGGAAAGTTAGTCAGTCACAAACGGAAAAAGACTGCATGAGTTCACCGCTGACGGGACAAGCAACAGGATGGACACCTGCTAGGTTTTCAGGGCATTCAGTCTGCTGGCCAGGATGAGGAGACAGAAAATTCTTTTCAGGACCCTCTGGATGGAGTGCCCCTGGTGGTATGTGCCAAATTAGTCTTGACTTCTGTATGCATCCTGGCAACCTAGGCCCGAAGCCAGGGAATGATGGGGCATTGGATCCTGGATCTCCCTGGTGAACAACATGCCCCAGAGGCTTCATCAGTGAGAAAAGGCAATGGAATTTAATTTTGAGAATGTATGCAGATTTTCCCTGGAAGAGTTTGAAATATTCTGACTAACTTCCTTTCTTTATCATAGTCTCTAAAACATGAGTGAATATTCTTCTGGTATTCTCTGCTTTCAGCGAAGTTCCATCTGATATCAGGAATAATCACTATTGCTCCATTACCCTGTTCTAAATCCAGTCTGACCTTCTGACAGTTTTCTGTCAATGCATTACTAGAACCAGTAGTGAATGGTCTTCAGCAATATTTTGCTTGAATGTAATATTACTGATATTGTTCTACAGTTTTAGCATCTTGTTGAGTCACTGTTTTTGGAATGGTTATGAATAGGGATCTTTTCCATCTAGTTAGCCAAGTAGCTATCTGTTTTTCAAGTTTTCTGGAGAAAGGAGTTGATTGAGTAATTCCAGTGCTTTGTCAACTTACTGAAACTTCTCCATTGGGTTTCCATCGACACCTGGAGATGTGGTTTTGGCTTTTGCATTCATGGCAGCTTGAATTTATTCTTTCAGCACCATTAGTGCTTTCTCATATGTAGATCCCGAAATAGTAGGACATTAGCTAGTTACTTTAGTAATATCTTTGCACATTCTTCTGAATTTTCTCTTGATGCTTCCTGCATCATTTAATATGTGGCCCATAGAACCTTTCAAGGCAAAATAGAATGTGTGGAATGGAGCCAGAAATGGATGGCTTTAGCAATCTTTAGCAGATGCTTAGCTACTTTCAGAGTATCCTTTGTTCTAGAATTTTATGGAAGAAAATGGGGAAAATAAAGAATAGAATTATAAATTCCCAAGGACTTCAGGTTATTTGCAGACCTTTAGCTGCCTAGATAACCCACAATAATATCTTCAGATCATCTGTAAACCTTACAGCAAATGATGATATTGCTTATTTAGTAAGGAAAGTCTGTCTTGAGCATTGTTGTTTTTAAAGAATGATCTATGTAGTGTGAAATTGATAAAAACAATGAAAGGGTTAGATAGGAAACTTAGTACGCAGAAAATTGATGCTAGCGAGGAGTAATAATTCAGAAAAGGAAGGTGAGAATGATTACAGATTTTGAAGGATACAATCAATGTTTCTGAATTACTTGTAAACTTGCTATTTGATGCATGTTCTATGACTCATATTCTCAAAATGTGTTAAAATTAATGAAAATAATATCATTTTAAAGTTTTCCTTTAGCGTGCTTAAATAATTCTCATTTTTTCCAGATAATTAAATTGTGGTGATTGTGGAGTACATCGAACTCATGCTTTTAAAAACAGTTTGTATTACTACTCATAAAATTCTTTATTTCATACAGAATGATGAAAGTACAAAATCTTTATAGGTTATAGCTACTGTATTAGATTCATTTCAGAAGCATTTTAAATTCCTATCGCTATCTATAGCACTGAGAAGCTTTGTTTTCATATAAAAATAAATATCTGAGTATAGGCAATATTATTTTCAAATTTCATAGTTGCTGTGAGCATTTTCTCCTTCTGAAAATAATTTGCTTTAAGCTTGCAATGAAATCACCACCTTAAACTTCCTTCTAAAGAAAAAACATTGAAATGAAAGATTGTTTCTGTAGCTCCTATATTATTTTTTAAAATCCTTAAATGCTTAAAATTATCTTTTACAGGAAATATCTGAACATATAAGGAAATGAAAAACCATCAATTTTTTAAAATGTTCAAGAGCAACAGGCACCTGTTCCCCATTGAGAAAATGTTCTAAGCATCAGATGCAAATTAAAATGCTTCCTATATTTCAAACTGTGTAATTTATATTAAAAAAATTCTTTGCATGTTGAAATAAAGTAAGATATTACCTTGAAAACAGTGGAAATCATACAGAAGAAAATTTAAAATAGAAATTGTATAAAATTTGATCTATCAGGAAAGTTGGGGTGAATAAAAAGACTTTTGAAGAGAACTTGACACTTTCTACTGGACAACATATACTTCAAGTTAATATCATAATAGTAATGTTTATGTTAATAACAAATATATTGTTTATAGTGCACATTCATATGCTTTATTAATAATTTCTTGCATGGAAAATATCTGGATGATCATTACCAATTTTCAATGACTATGTTTCTAGTAAAGAACTTTTATTTTTATACTTTTGAAAATTGATGTCTATTTAACATACACATGGTAGCAATGTGCTAAACAATAAAAGAAGCAAAGAATCAAGCAAACAAATAAGTTTTCTATCAGAAAAGTAAAGCAAATAAAGATAATATATCATATTCTAGAAATGAATGGCAAACTCCCAAACTCATTTTATGAAAGTAGCATAGCCCTGATAACAAATTTAGATTAAGACACTACAAAGAGAGAAAATTATAGTACAATACCCCTTCTGAGAATAGACATGAAGATTTTCAATGAATTCCTGTCCAATAGACTCCAACAATATCAAAAAAAAAATATGCAGATTGTTATTCATACTAGATACACAAGACAGGTTCAACATTAAAAACACAAGTGAGAAACACATAATATTATGAATGGATAATGATAAAACATTTGACAATACCGCATATCCATTCCTGGAAAAAAAAGTACAAGGAAGACTTTTTTCCTTTTTTTCTTTTGGGGGTGCATCACTACCCTCTGCTGGTCATGGGAGCTAGCCAGCCTTGCTGCTGCTGTGCTTGAACTGCAAGCTCATGGGCCGCAGTCCCGCACTCAACCAATTTGTCACCAGGGCTCAGCCAAGGAAGACTTCTGAATACAATAAAAGTTGCACAGGAAAAAACAATGGAGACATAAACAACAGCAACAAACAAACAAAGCATTTCTCCTGTGATTGGGCATCAGACAAGGATGCCTGTTATTGCCACTCATGCTCCACATTGGGTTGGAGTTCTTAATGAGATATATTATTCAAAAAAGAGCAATCAATGGAACAAAATTGAGAAGGAAAAAGTGAATTTGTCACTATTTATAGGTGATATGATTTTTTTTATGGAAAACACCCCACAAAATATATTCTTGAAAACACATGAAACTTTCAGCTCAAGTACCCATCAGTAAATGAATGGGTAAATATACACAGTGAAATACTACACTCAGAAAAAGCTCCCAACTCACTGCCCATGGAGTCCAGACTGACTTACAACAACTCCCTGGGTCTTTCCAGGAGAGTAACTTGACCGGAGTGAAAAGTCCGTGTTTCTCCCACTGAGCTGCTGGTGGTTTTCACCTGCTGACCATTCAGATGCCAGAGCAACCCATAACCCCTACATCATAAGGGATCCCTTCGCACACTTCTCCAAAGGCAATGATGAAATTGGAAAGCACGTGAGGACATGATAGATCTGGAGATCATTATTCTGGGGATCGACAAAGGGCAATCTTGTATTAGACCAGTATTATAAGATTTAAAACACATGAAGAAGGCTTTTATATTGCATTAGTACTCAGTGGTCTAGAGAAAGGATGCAATGACACTCACATATGTATATAAAAGAACTTTATATCAAAAAGTAATTGTGTCCACCAACCAGGTCAAATCAAGTCCATGGGTAATTTTCAAGCAGTCAAAGGCCAAGGATGCAGAAATTTGAAGCAGGATGTAGCAAGGTTATTGGACGACGGAAGCAGAGTGCAGATCCAAAGTCAATCGGAACATAATAGGGCGTTGATAGCTTGGAGCTTCCTTTCTACAGTCAGAGGCCTACACTGGACTTACTCTAGTGCAGTGGGTCTCAGCATTTCTAATGTTGGGAATCTTTAGTACAGTTCCTCATGCTGTGGTGATCTCAACCATAAGAGTATGGTTTGTTACTACTTCGTAGCTGTAATTTTGCTTCTGTTATGCATCACAATGTAAATATCTGATATGCAGGATGTTTTTTCATTATTGCAAATTGAATAAAATTAAAGCATCATGATTAATCAGAAAATAATTTATAATTAATATTATGAAATATGTATGTGCTTACAAACAGATTTAGGCAACCAAAGGAATCATGACCCACCAATTGAGAACTGCTGCTCTAGAGGTTACTGCAGAGAGCCAGCAGGGAGGAAGGTGAGGAACCAGAGAAAGGGGAATTCCCAGTGTCTCCCTTCTTGATATGTCTCACCACCAAGGAGGAAACATCAACCGTGACTTGACTCATCGGTTGGCTTCTACCCCTACACTTTCACATAATTCTAACTGCCACACAAATATGCATGGGGGAAAGGGTGAAAGGGAGTAGAAGACTACCCATGGGAGAATTTAGATCAGAGAAAGGGAGATGAGGTAGAATATGACAGGGTTGTGGGTGATGAGTAGTTTGAACTGTGGAATACAGAGTGGATAGCCTGAAATGAAACACCCCCCTCACCATTCAATTCACAATAAATAGTGAAATAAAACATTCCATAATATGTGATAAAATTAATATTGATTATGACTATAAATATATCAAAATGCAAGTTATGGATACCTATATTCTAAAGTTGAATGCTTTAAATGTACTTATAAACTGTTAAAATAACACTTTACAATGAATAGGAGTCAATAGATTAGTTAGCAAATATGATTTTTGAAAATCTAGTAGCCTTTTATTGAAATATTTTCTTAATAAATATAACCAAATAACAAAAAACAAAGAAAAAGATAAACAATTAGTTATTACAAAGAATAGACATCAAATTCTAACACATTTTAAGTCCAGTTCCATAAAAAGTTTTTATAGGATATCTGTACTTTAAATTATAAGTTTTTCAAAGTTATCATTACAAAATAAAGCCTTTTACTTCTATGATCAAACATGTTTATTCCTGAGAACAAGTTTAGAGAAATGACAACTCGAACATTTCAGTATCTCTAATGAGACTGGATATCTCTATTATTGAATCCTTTCCTATTGAATACTTCAAATTGAAGCCATGAGAAATTTTGACATATTTCTTAAAAGCTACATTTCTGGATGTGTAATTGAATCACTGCCATCTCTTGGCAATATGTTCTGACTAGTCTCCCTGCCCCCACTGTTGCTATACCCATACAAATTCTATACCTAATAAAGCAGTCAGAATAAACTTTCTACAATAGGTCCTTCCTGGGTTTTCTCTTTTTGAAATGATCTTAAATGGTGTCTGACATTTATCAGCATAAACTTTAACATCATTATTTTACTGTACAGAAGCAACTCAATAGCCATTTTTCTTATACTACATACACTTTCACTAATAGCAATCTGCTTTTATTTGAAATGGCACATTGGCTGCTAAAAGATTAAATTTTCTAATATACATACTAGGAAAAAGAAAAATCCCCACAGCCATTCTTGTATTCTGATTCAGGGTGCCTCTCTAAGAAGAGACCTGCCCTGTAGGGTTTCCACGGCTATAGGTACTTGAGGAGTAGTCGTGTCTTTTTCCTGGTGAGCAAAGGACAGATGAGTTAGCAGATGGGTACTTAACTCAATCTCATGTCATGGGGTCTTAAAAGTAAAATAGGTGTCAATAGTATATAAGAATACCATTTCTGATGTAGGATTTTTTAAAATTCTCCAATATTTACGATAGATATGCTGGTGCTCCAATTTTTCTGCTGTTTTTTTCTCTCAATCCATCATTCTAGAGTTTGAGTTTGTGGTTTAGGCTAGACAGCTACCTATTAAAATGATCATGGGACTCAAACACTAGAAAATTATAAGGAAAATCAGAAGGGTCCTGTCTATTTGATAAGTAAGCAGAGACCTCCTATATTAGTCTTTGAATTTCTGCCATTTGAAAAAGCATACTAATATATATATATATATATATATTTAAAAATATATTATCTCCCTTTGAGTTTTCTAATCATGCAACAGGATCCATATCTGAGGAAGACACCTGATGTCAAATCTTATCAGCCTCAAAGCAACTGTGTGATGCTATTGTTTCTGCTTCTTCTCATGTTCTCCTTCTACTTATGACTGCAACCTAACAGAAATCTTGGGGTGGCATTAATAAGCCATTAACAAGCTATTCTGGGTAGGCTAGAGAAACAAATTCATAGAAACTTTCATGTGTATAAGAAAGGGTGTTATATACTAGATTAATTGAACATTGATAAAACACTCTAGTCCAGTTCACTCCAAGCTTACAAGTTTGATATTAGCCCATATGTCTGATACCAGTCTAAAAAGTCTTCTTCAGACTAACAAAACACATGCAATGATGCCAAATGCAAGATGATCATAAGTATCCAACAAGTAGATGAGAAGGTGAGATTATCACTATTTGCAGACAACATGATTCAGTATGTTGAAAATCCCAAAGCCCCACAAGTGAGGTACTCACAGTGATGGAGAAATATGGAAGAGTGACAGGATATAAGATCAACAAATAGAAGTTGATTGGTTTGCTCTATACATCTGACAAGACCATGAAAGTGTAAATCAAGAGGGCAGTACTGACAAGACCATGGAAGAGGAAAACAAGAGGGCAGTACTGAATCATATTGTCTACAATGTTCAATTAATCTAGGCTTATGCATATATTTTCTATATTTTCTCCTTTTCTTTTTTTTCTTCAAAATTTTGCTTTCTTTTTGTTTGGTTTACATCATAGTTGATTTGCTTATTTTTATAAGGCTGGCATAGGTAGCATCCCTGAGGGCAAAGCAGCGAGACTGACCGTTCTGGGGGCACTTGGGGTGAGAGGCTAGTGAGGAAGGGCTTTGGTGAGCAGGCAGCACCATAGACAGGAGTCAAAAGTAGGTAATTAGTGTAAAAACGCAGGAGAAGATAGAGATCCATAGCATGTCAGAGTAATAGCAAACTAGCTAAGAGGGAGTATTAAGAGGCAAAAATAAGGGGAAAGTAATGGTGGGGCAGGAGGAATGTAAAACGAAACAAAGAAAGAACCTAGGAAGTAAAGCAGTGGGCAGAGGTATAAATATTGGTGTGTACATATGTAAATACATTAATCCACAAAAATAGAGGTATTGGCTTATTACATGTACTTATACTGCAATACATTGAGGTAGTTGATGGACTTCAGTTCTCTTCTCACACCCTCCCTCAATACAAGAACAGATTGTTCTAACAAATCAGCATTCTGAGACACTCACCCTCCACAGACATTTGCTGAAGACAAAATGGGTGTATAAAAAATTTGATGATGAAGGCAGATGGTGCCCAGCTATTAAATGACATAGAATCTGAAACTTTAAAGGCTTGAAGTCAAACAAGAGGTTATTCCGCAGAGAAACAACAAGTCCACATGGAAGCAAACATTCAGTGTGATCATAGGAGTCATTGAGACAAGGTCATAGGCATCAGAGGAAACATAAAAAGCACACCAACAAAAACATATTATTGAGAACGAGGGGGGTTGGAGCAGAGACCCAAAGTCCATCTATAGACAATGTGATCACAGAGGACAACAGAGAAGGCATGAGGTAACCAGGGTGCAGGAAAGCATTGGTGAAACACACACTATTCCTCTTGTTCCTTGAGGGTTTCTCACCCTCCCCCACCTCCCACTATCATAACCCCAGTACTGCTTCTCAATTCACATTAGTCAGAATATGTACACAAGTGTAAATAAGAGATGGAAGCTCAAGACACATGGAATCCAGGAACAGGAGTGGGAATAAAGATACCAGAAGGATAGAGTGAAGACAAGGAAGAGGAAGGGGGAAAGGTGAAACCAATTCTAATGATTGACACACAGCCATACAACCTCTCGAGAGGGAAGAACAACAAAAAACATAGCGGAAAGGAGACAGCAGTTAGATATAAAAATAATTTGCAATCTATCATAGTGGGGGAGGGAGTGGTAAAAACAGATGATATCAACATCTCAATAGAAAGAAAATGTTTAGAAAAGAATGAAGACAACATCTATACAAATATGCCTGATACAATTGACGTATTGATTGCAACAGAGTTGCAAATGCTCCCAACAGGTCCTGAGCCCCGGTGGCGTAGTGGTTGTGCACGGGACTGCGACCCACTGGGATGGAAGTTCAATTCCAGCAGTGGGGCTGGGCCTCCTACTCCCACCACCGGAGAGCAGTGATGCTCAAAATAAAAAAAAAATGCTCCCAACAGGGTGATCTTTTAATAAAAAAGAGGGACAGTTCATTAACAAAAATGAAATAAGCAGACTTTTAAGATATTGTGGAATATTAAAGATGAAATGGAATTAATTCCAGAAGACTCAAATTATTTTGAAGGTCCACCAGTCATATGTGAGGTTATCTGTTGAGTCAAAGCTCAGATCTATCTCAAAGGAGACTAGTGAGTCTGAAAGCTGAAGCTATAGTAATTTCCCCAGTTCCAGAATGTATAGTTGGAAGTGACACACTCAGGGACTATGAGTGTCCTCATAATTGAAATCTGAAATGTGGGAAAGGGGCTACTGTGCTATGGAAATCCAGTGAAAGCCATTATATTTGCTTTGGGTAGAAAAATAATAAACCAAAGGTCATAGAGATTTCCTGGAGTCGTTTCAGAAATTAATGCCACCATCAAGGACTTGAAGTATGCAGGAGTGGTGATTCCCATCATATCCCCATTTAGTTCAATTATTTGGCCATTTAAAATCAGACGGATCTCTATAAAAGACAGTAGATAATCATAAATTTAACCAGGTGGTAAGTCCGATTGCTGTTGTTCTTCAAGATGTGGTTTTGTTGCTTGATCAAATTAATGTCTCTCCTGATACCTGATATGAAACTATTGATCTGGCCAAAACCTTATTTCTCAATTTCCATTTCAAGGATCACCACAAGCAGTTAACTTTCAGCTGTAAAGCACAGTACACCTTTACAATTCTCCCCTTGTGTTTTTTCAAGTATTTAAGAGCATACCATAATGTAGTCTACAGAAAGCTTGATTACCTTTCCATTCCAGAAAATATTATACTGATCCATTAAATTGATGACCCTATGTGTATTGGAGAATTATCAATGATTTCAGATTCATTTGCTAAACATTGACATGAAAGAAGGTAGTAAATTAATCAAATAAAAAGTAAGCTGCCTTCCACGACAGGAATTTTCTAGAAATCCAATAGTATGAGAGATGTTGGCATAACTCTGCTAATGTGAAAGATGAGCTACTGCATTTACTTCCTCTCACAAGTAAAAGGGAGATCCTCATTTAGAGTGCTACTCTAGTCTATATCAGATGACTGATAAAAACTTCCAGCTTTGAGTGAAGCCCATAATAAGAGAAGACCCTTCTGAAACTGGACCATATTATCCAGCTGATATAATAATGCTTGAGGTGTCAATGGAAGGTTGAGATGCCTTTTGAATCTTCAACAGGATCATGTTGGTGAATCACAACACACGGGATTAGTATTTTGGAGCAAAGCTTTCACATGCTTTATAGACAAAAACTCTCCTTTTGATAAACAGCTTTGGGACTCTTTCTGGTCCTCAAGAGGACTGCACACTTCACTGTGGAATACCAGTTCACTATGATGGTTAGTTGTCTGTCATGAACTGGCCCACAGAGGCACAAAGTTTGATGCTCACAAGATTCACTCTCATTACATGAAAGAGGTATATATGAGATTGGGCTAGAGTAGGGCTTGAAGATTCAAGTAAGCTACATGAAGACGTGACCCAAGTGTCTCTGGTCTCCACTCCTGTTACAGCACTTTTCTTCTAGTTTGCATCTATGATCTCATGGGGAATTTTTTTATGATCCGTTAATTGAGGAACAGAAAACCTGTGCTTGATTTATGGATGGTTCTGCATGATATGCAGATACCACTTCAAAGTGGACAGTGGCAATCCTGCAGCATCTTTCTGAGATCTCCCTTAAGGGCAGAGATGTAGGGACATCCTCCTAATAGAAGAACTACATTTGGTTGTTCAGTTTACTTGAAAGGAGAATTGCCCTAAAATGGGACTGCAAACTGATTCTTGAGCTAGCATCAATGACTTACTTGGTGGCATATTCAAGGACTTGGTGACAAGGTCATGTAGGGAAAAGTATGTGAATAGCCATTCTTGTCCGAACAAAAAAAGTGAAGATGCTTGTGTTTCAAATGAATGTTCACCAAAAGATTACTTGGAAAGAGGAGAACTTTAACAATCCGGTGGATAAGATGATGTGTTTTGTAAAAACTAGCCATCCTCTTTCCCAGACCCTACTTTTACAGCTCAATGGGAAATTTAACAAAGTGAACATGGTGGAAGGATTGGTATTTATGTATGGGTTCAGAAAAATAAACTTAAATTCACCAAGAGTGACTTGGCTACTGTGAGCAACAATGACTGAGTCCAAGACATGGGACCGTTTCTAGGTTCAAAGTATCAACAGCCTGGGGGCAGGTTGACTACTAGGACAACTTCTTTTATGGAAAGTGCAGGGTTTTGTTCTCACTGGAAGAGGCACTTACTCTGGATATAGATTTACCTTCTTCACATGCAATGCCTCTGTCAAAACAACCATTCTTATATTACAGATGTCTTATAAAGCAGTGTGGTGTCCCATACAGCACTGCTTCAGATCAAGGAATGAATTTCACAGCAAATGCAGTATAGCAATGGGCACATGCTCAAATAATCCAGTGTTTGTATCATGCTCCTCATCATAGCAAAGCAACTGGCTTGATAGAATGATGCAATAACCTTCTAAGGACACAATCATGGCACCAGGAGTGGGGGACTATTCTCCAGGAAGCTGTGTAGGTCCCAAATCAGTGGCCAAAATATGGTGTGGTATATCTCCATTAGCCAGGATTCAGGAACCTGGGAAGCAAGGCATGGAAACAGGAGTAACACTGCTCAGTCTTACTCCCAGTGACCCATATGAAGCATGGTGACCTCCTGTCCCAGAGCCCAATGCTCTTTAGGCTTTGAGATCTTAGTTTCAATGGAAGGAATGCCCCCACCTGGAAATACAGCATGCATCATCATGAATTGGCAGTTAAGAATGTTCCCTGGTTATTTGGGGCTCCTAATGCATCCCAACAAAAACAGGATGTTACTGTGTCGAGTGGTGTGACTGATCCTGATTACCAAGAGCAAATTGGATTGGTCTTATGTAGCGGGAAGAAAGAATAGCTCAGAATTTCAAGAGATTCTTTTGCTCATCTCTTATTACTACAATTCCCTGAGATTTTAGTTAATAGCAAATTATAGCACCCAATTTCTGACATGACTACCCATAGCCGATACTCTTCATGGATGAAGATTTGGGTAAACCAACTAGTCAAATAACCATTGTCAACTCAGGTACTTGCTGAGGATAAAGGGAATCTTGACCAGGTAGTGCAAGATGGTACTTCTAAAATCAGCTACGGGCACATGACCAACTTCAGAAGCTATGTCTGTAATTGTTATGAGAAGTCTCTATTTGTATGTATGCACCAAAGCTATTTGGTTTTGTCCACTTATAAATTCCAAGATAGAAATGAGGTTAGTGCATTTTGAGTTTTACATATTAGTTATAGCATGTTAAGTGCAAATGTGACTTTATTATTATCTGTGTTTGGTGATTATTCACGGTTAAATAGTTATATATAGGTGTCGAATTGACAAAAGATGGTCTGTTCTGGTTTGGGTAATTTAGATATCCCTGGGTAAGGGTTGGAGTGGAACCCAAACTATCAATTTGATACGAATCTAATGACACCTTCTTGGTATCTGAAGCATTTTGTGTGTAAGAGAGAGACTGAGCAGAGTCCAATTCTCTTACATCCTTTGTCTTTTACCAGACTGAACCCTGCATCTAATTCTTCCATCTTCTGTTACATTACTTGCTGTTCCCAGGAGCTGTCATTGGGCTGCAGATGGTGGATTCAATTGGAGTATTTTGGACCTCTGAATTCAACAGCTTGTGCCTCCTACTGTTTCTGCTTTGTTATCCTGATCCCTGTTTATCAGCTACCATGAGTCAGGAGAAGCCTGAATTGAACCAGAAGGGACTTTACTTTTCCTATAACTGTGTAAGCCATATCGTGTTATAAATTTATTTCTACATACAAAAACCTCACAGCATCACTGATTTCTTTCTCTAAAGAGACCCTAAACTAATACAATAATAATATTTTTGTTCTAAACTATTTTATATTTTCATTTAATTAAGACACAAGAGGTGTTAATATCATTATATTTTATCAAAATTTATAAGAATTAATCTACATAACAAAAGAAGGCATATATTTCTAATTTTAATGATATGCAAAATATTTTATAAGGAATGCACTGTTTAATCTAAGAAAATATCCATAAAACTACAATTATATACTAATAGTGCCATTATATAGCGAAGTTTCATGATGTTTCCAAAAGTTCTTTTCTTTACTAAGTTGTTTTACTTCTTCAGATGTAGATATCACCAAAAAATCACCTTTTAAAAGATAATTTATTTTTTTTAACATATAAAATTGCATACAGATGTGCATTTCTGAATAGCAGAATGCTATATCTTGCAGATTTGGGGGGAGGTGAAGAGAGACTGCACAACGAATGCAGGTTTTTGGAGAAATGACCCTAGGATCCCATGCCATCAGACTGCTAGTGAGGGGAGGACTACAACCAGCAGCATCAGGTCCTGCTGAAGCAACACATGAGACACTTAAAATATTTTAGAAAATGAAATGCAGTTTAATTTTTCATAGAAAATAGACAAGAAACAAATGGGGCCATTCCATGATGCATGATACCCTGGCTTATATGTGTTGAAGATTTTTTTTTTTAAATCAATACTCCCATTTTACATTGTAGACAAATGTGATGATTAGATTTTTATCACCTGGGCTGGGCCAGGATCCCCTTCACATAATGTGCACCATACAAGCCTGCCTCCTCTCAGACAACCTTTGCCTCCTCTCATTGCCTGATCACACCTTCTGGAGACTGTGACTTAATCGTGATCCACAAAATAGACACTTAAAAGACACTTTTCTCTTCTTCTTCCTCCTGCTGATCAGGTTCAGGACATTGGCCAACTGCCAGCAACATTGCCTACCAATTCTAGGGCTTATCAGGGCGGCATCTATCAATTGCAATTTTTCGAGCTTTGCCTGCCTGGCTCGGTTTTCATGTTCTCCTGATGTTTTCCAGTTAGTCATCACAGTAACTACTCAAACCAAGAAAAGCTTTGAGTTTTACACCATAAGTGAATAGGGAAAGGGTACAAAATTAGCATATGACCAAGAAATATAAGCCAGACTGGATTGGCCCACTCTGCGTCTGGGGAAGGATAGGGGTTGGGAGGTGGTTCCTGCTCTCTGGATATTGATTAATTTCTCGATCTAAATTTTTTAATGTGTGTGGGTTTGTGTGTGTGTGTGTGTGTGTGTGTGTGTTTGTGTTACACGAGTTGCTTCTCTACAGAATCCAGTCAAGCAAAGTAAGGAACTGGAACGTTCTTCCTCCCACCAATGTCATATTCAAAAGATCACATGATCTATTCGAGCATATTTTCCCACGTGACCAATCCAGGTGGAGGTATTATTGGAAAGTTGGGTACCAGGTAGAAATTTACCACTTTAGCTCAGTTACCTATCTGATTAAGCCTCAGATTTCAAACTGAAATGCTTTTTAATGCCATGAGGGAAGGGAAAGAGTAACTGTAGTCAAGGAGCTTTATGAAAGACTATTTCCTCCTAGAAAGTACTTGTTTAGAATATTTTAGGAATTATTTTAATATTTAGAAATCATCTATGATTTTAGAATACAGATTACCATGTATACTGGGTTGAAGAGAAACAGATTAATATTTATCTTCCAATAAAGCATCTGACACTGAGACCAAAAGCACTGTTAAGAAGAAGACAGCGAGGGTTTCCCGGGCTATGCATCTTTTTGTGGGGAGGGCATCACTGCACTCTGGTGGGAGTAGGAGGCCGAACCTTGCTCCTGGAGAGCTGCTGCTGGATTTGAACCACCAGCCCAGTGGGCTGCAGTCCCACTGCACACAGTGGGCACAGAACCACTACGCCACCAGGGCTCAGCCCCTATATACCTTTACAGAACCAGAAAACTTTAACTTTCTCTGGAAGATCACGTGATGGATTGGAACTACCAAGCGTACAGTGAGAAAGTCAAAGGCTTTATTCACAAAGTCTTTATTGTATAAAGCAAAACCAAACTCAAAGCCATGAAGTCCCTTCTGACTCATAGCAATTCTGGTGGCATAGTGTGTTTTGCAATGAGCTCCTAACTAAAGGTCATCAGTTCTAAACCCTTACCCATTCTGGGGGAGAGGATGTATACTATCACACATATTGACAGCCTTAGAAACCCACAGGAGAAATTATCCTCTTTTCCACTCGACTGCTAAGATTCAAAACAGAAGTATATGAAACACAAGAAAATCAACATTAATAATTAATAAGAATAATAAAATGGGACATTTAAAGAAAAACATTTCTAATAGAAATTGATATCATAATATTCATTAGTCAGAGTTACATATTGATTTTGTGTCAGAAGGAAGAATATTCAAAAGTGGTCTTCATATATAAATAAAAATACATTAGTAAGGCATGAGGAGGTAGAAATAAGTAAATAGAAAATAGGTACATGTAGCTAGATTTTCTATAAGCATTTGTGTTCATAATTCACAAGCATACTATTGGGTGTGTTTTTTTAATTCCCATTTAGTTCCTAAAATAGGAACTGGAAGAATTTAGTACAAATCATGAGGGATAACACTAAAGGCACAAATGTTTTCATGTACGCTGTATGAGAGCCAAATGCATTCAATTTTACTTCAAGTTTCTTTTATAAAAACAACCCAGGAGATTGCATTCTTTACTTCTGGGGGCACCTCTTATGGTACATATTAATTTATATTGGCAGGAAGTTTTGGAAGACAGCCACTTGCCAGCTTTCCAAGTACAAATTATACAGCTATAGCTGTTACAGCAATAAGTAGGTACAGAAAAAAGAAATTATAAAAATATAAGTGAATACCTATTAACTTCTGAGAACTGCTATGCAAATAATAGAGGGCTATCAAAATGTCCTATTAACAAAACTATTTTAGCAACTTAGCCTGAGAAATTCATGAATAAATAAATCAACCTAGATTAATAAAATAATTGTGATAGCACTGCTGATAGCTAACTTTACATCTTTGATCTACAAAATAATGAGTAATGAAAAATATGTACATTCAAAAATAGAATTATTTTTTAAAAAACTTCAGTTGTCCAATAATTCTCACTTTATGTATATCAAGTCATTTGAAACCATAAATATAGTTCCAGTGTCATTGGCAGGAATCCTATAAGCTATCATTTTCATTTAATGGTTTATATTAGAATGGTTTAGAATATGAATTTAGGGGGAAAAAAGAGTGTAAAGAAGCTGAGATCTATGACCTGAATTGCACACACAAAGATATTTTAATAGAGTTTTAGAAGCATTTTATTCAATCTCAATATCCCAAATTTAAAAGATAATTAATTTATTTTATCTATTCATGCCTCCCCATAACCCAGTTAAAGTCAGTTCCCATAAGAAATATTAATTCTCATTATTATTGAAAATTACATATCTTTAAATTAACCCTTTGATTTGCTAATTAGATACCCTAATTCTGGAAACTATCTGTGAGTTTCACTGTGATATATTTCTATCAACAATGAGTATGAGTGGAAAGATATAAATAATGTGAACTTTAACAAAATTCTTTAAAACTCATGAGCTCCTTCAAAATAGTTATGCCTTCAACAATATCCTTATCACAATGAGACTTTATTTCTTTTAAAAAATGATCTAAGGGACCTGACCATAGTAGAAATTATTGTCCTTTGGGGAGTCTGATAGTTAAGGTTTATTGTGCCAACCTGGCCGATGAACACATTAAGCGAAGGGCAGACAGATAAATGACTCCGTGAGCCTCACCTTTCTGTCTCTTGTTGGCTGATGGGGGTGGGGCAAAGTGTGCAGCAGCTTAGCTAGTTCTTTGCCTCAGCTGTCAAGGCTCACTTCCTGGGAGACACCTCGAGGGAAAGCCCCATGGACCTAGCCCGATGTGGCCCTGGGTGCTGCAGCAGTCTCGTGGAGACCCCTGCGAGCACTGAGATGTTTAAATCCTTACTAATAAAGCTTTCCTTCTGCAGTCGGTGTCATTGCTTGTGTTTTGTGAGATGGAGGAGGACTTTGTAGATCGGTGTCGGTTATAGGGGCTAATGTTGGACATATGAACTTGGACAGCACTGGGTCGGGATGCTCTCTTAGTATACACTTACCTTTCATATAGAAATCCCTCATATAATATGAGTGCCTATGAATTTTATTTCTCTAGTCTGCCCAGATTAACACAGAGTGAATCTGATTGATGAAAATAATAATGCAGTCATTTTACAGAAAGATGTTAAAAATAAATAATGATAAGTGAAGTATTCAATACTGATATCTTAGTTTGGGTTCTCTAGAAGTGCAAAAGCAGTAAAACATACATATATTAAATTAGTTTATAAAATGGTTTATGCAATTGTGAGGAAATGTTCATGCAATTGTGAGACAAATTCATATATAGGCTACAAAGATTCGATCTAGCAACAACTGTAAATGTGGTAATGGGAAGGGCAGTGTTTTATTCAGGGATGAAAATGCCTGTGCTATATCAAATGCAATTAAGTGCAGGTAAACAAGATTTTCTATTGAATAAAATTAATGGAGAGAATTTAAACAAGCAAATTAATGCAATTAGCATATTTTTGGTATATAGTTAAAAGAACAGAAAAAGCAAATTTAAAGACACATCCTACATATTAAAAATATTCAAGTCAAAATACATTAGGATATAGTCAGTAATATCTAGATAGTGCAGCGGTTCTCAAGCTACAGGTCACAACCCCTTTGGGGTTCAAACAACCCCTTCATAGAGGTTGTTGATTCATAATGGTAACAAAATTGCAGTCATAAAGTAGACATGAAAATAATTTTATGTTTGTGGGCAGCACCACACCAGGAGGAATTGCATTAAAGGGTCTCATTAGGAAGGTTGATAGGCAGAAGACTGTAGGAATTTTCTTTTGACATTTTCAGATGGATTGTATTTACAATTTTTGCTACCATAGGTATTAAGGGAAAGGGTAATTTTTACTTGCTTATTTCAGATGATCTAAATGGAAAATTTTGGATAAAATTCCTAGAGATAAGAATAGCATTATTTTAAATTTTGCTTAAAAACTTATTTTCTTGGATCATAAGACGTACCTGACCATAAGACATACCCAGTTTTAAGGGCAGGTAAACAAGAGAAAATATTCTGAACTAAATAGTACCAGTATACAAAAATATGTATTAAAATAAAACAACATTAAATATTAATTAAAATATAACAATATTAAAATAAATAATATTTAACAGCATAAACTCCACAGTAGTGGTAAGAGCCATCATCACTTTCATTAATAAATGAGGCGAAGCGTGCGCTGTGCCCATCTTGTGAACTGACTGACATTGAGACTCCAGGAGGCGGGACTTCCTCCATCACACAGCTATCCACAGCATGCAAGCTGCCACAGGCACATGGGATCATAAACAAATGTTCTGGGGTACCACAGCTTCAGAACATGAGACACACCCTCATTTTTCCTCCACTTTAGGGAGGGGAGCAAAGTGCATCTTATGGTCTGACAACTATGGTACACTGCTTTCTTAAATCTGCAACAAAAAAACTCTATATAGCGCGAGTTTCCTTTAGAATACGCCTCTCTGCCTGCTCGATTCTAATATCCTGGGACATTGTGTGTGTGTGTGTGTGTGTGTGTGTGTGTGTGTGTGTGTGTGTGTGTTGTCTTGGTTTATAAAGAGTCCTGGCGCATTGCTAGTTGGGTGATAACCACAATGTCCATGATACAATATCTTCCAACTGCTCAAGGAAAGAAATTATGGCTGTGTGCTCCCCCAAAGATTTACAGATCCAGAAATCCTAAATAGTCTCTGTGAATAGGAATCACCTCAATAGTAGCTGCTTTTGGTGGGTTCTGTCCTTCTGTTTGTGTTTCTTCTCTTGTTTTATGTGACTTCGGCTCAGATTGGATTAAGAAGGCTTCCTTTTAATTTAATTAAACAGATAATTTCTCCCAGTACTTTCTTTACACAAAAATGGTCACATTCACAGGTAAAGGAGAGAAAATTTCAGCACAACTATTTTTTTGAGAAAATTAAATTTCAATGAAAAAATTAAACAAAACTTTACTATCACACATCGCATCCCTTAATTGAAATCAGTCTCAAAATCTATGTCCAAATCTCCAAAATCCTGTAAGATTCTTCTTCAGTTTTCCTCTGTAAACATCTTGGGGATTATGCCGTGCATGTTCTCCATTGCTACAGCAAATTAGTAAAATCAGCTTTGCTTAATCAACAGACTATCTTACCTGTTGGTTATTATGAGAGAGTAGACATTAGAAAGAAAACTAAATAGATGAATCAGTAGGACTATAAAGCTGAATTTCAAAGCATGATATTAATTCAATAGACTAAAATTATATTTGGATAAAAGTTTTGTTCACAAAAATATATTTAGTTGAGAACTTTAGAAATATATTGAAAATATTTTATATATGTAATACAATTATGGGTGACAGTTTAGTTGATAATTTATATTAAATGTTTTTTAGAAGTTAATAGAGAAATAAAACCAAAAATATAAAACTGAAAATGATAGAAATACTAGAATGAAAAAAATGTATTAGTCACATGACATATGCTTAGCCAGTGGTTTAAAAATAGATTTTAAAAAGAGTTATGAAACCTTTATTTTTTATTTTATTTTTTTTAGTTATGGATGTTTTAAATAATTGATCCCCAAATAAATTAACAGCAAAGCATAAAATTAAACATAAGAATTGAAGTCAGAAAATAATGCAGTAAACATAGAATTTAAAAAAGAAAACAAGATATAATGAAATATCACTCAAATATTCTAAATATTATATATAAATAATAGCCTTAATAATAATCATATAATATTTAATTTATATATGCATATATAAAATCTTTGAGATAAAATCTTTGGGAAGCCAGGGAAATTTGAATGATGTAATAGATACTTTAAGAAATGTAAACTGGGGCTGAGCCCCTGTGGCATAGTGGTTGTGCGCAGGACTGCGGCCCACTGGGATGGAGGTTCAATTCCGGCTCCCAGGAGCAAAGGCTGGGCCTCCTACTCCCACCATCTGAGGGCAGTGATGCCTTAAAAAAAAAAAAAAAAGAAATGTAAACTGAGTTTTTAAATTTAGTGGTATGAAGCTCAAGCTATAATTAGAAAAAATCCTTCATGTGTTTTTGTATTAATATGTAAATTTGAAACTTAAATAGCTATATGTTTCTAGCATGGCACTCTATTCCTCTTCTGGGTGTTAAAGGGTGTCAACTCATAGTCAGGAACATAAAATCCCACAATCATCAAGAAAGAGGAGCCAAGAATTCTAATGGAGTGAGTTCACTATCTCTATTTGAAGTGGTGGCAGTGGCAGAGGCTCCAGAGGCATCGAGGCCTAGATTATGCAGTCCATGGAGAGTGTAGTTCAGAGGCTTTAGGCAAGAGGGCGGTTAGCAGAATGGAGTGCCTTACTAGAGTAGGACAGAGCCAAGGGGATGCATCAAAGATTCAATGAGGCTCAGAGAAAGATATGCCAGATGGGATGAATGAGAAGAGGTTATGAAGTGGATATTAGACTGCAACTCTGATATTTTCTGATGCTAACTTAAAGCTCTGTTTCCTTAGTAAAGCCCTATACTCGTGAGTGTGAGTATTATCTGTGAGTTCTGTGTAGAAATTGCAATGGATGAGCAACTCAACACAGAAGAGGAGTGCCATGGGAGGCACAGTTGGTTCCAGAATAAGATAAAGGAAGTTAGTAGGTAGATACGTGTCTGACCTCTATATCACCAGAGTCACATTTTACCAGTTATAGAGTTGGATGCTCCTTACTTATTGTGTATCTAACAAAAGTCATATATCTTTTCCACGTCCATTTTTCAGTATTAAAAAAAGTTAAATAAAGTAACAATAGCATGAGAAATAAAAAAAAATAATGACACTGATTCATGGAGCAAATAATTGATTCTTTCAAAAAGGATATATATATATATATATATTCCTATTTTGAACAAACACACACAACTGGACCATCTTTGGTTCTTTTTACAACAACCAGGAGAGATTCAACACACAGATTATATCAGACAGTCTGTCACCACAAAGAATGTTTTGAAAGTTAAGTAAACAGAAACCTCTGTCTCAGAATCAGTAGCAGTGAGTAGGAAAGGCCTACTCACCCCCACCTTCCCCGCCCCTCTTGCCTGGAGAGAGCAGGATAAGGCCACTCTGAGCACGCTCTTCATATCCGCCAGCAAAAAGGCACAGTTCCAATCGAGAGCCCCTTCCTTGCCTTGTCAGCTGAGGAAACAAACCCTTTCCCTCATACAGGGAAGAACCCAAGCTTTGAGGGCATGTCTGCAAAGTGATAATGTTCAGACCATTTTAAAATAAGTTATGTCATATCTAATTAAACTACTGTTATATTTTTCATCTGATTAGAACATTTGAAATGATTTTTATCATTCTATTAATATACCATAGTCTTAATACTCTGAACTCAATAATTCTGACTCTGACACCATTTCTTTTACTGGATCATTGAGTTTCATTGGCTATTGAATTCTTTGAATGTTTGCTTGGGGAAGAAAGAGATAAATAAATAATATATTTATATCAAGTACAATCAAATTTTTCAACATGGCTAAGTTAAATTTTAAAATATTTTCTCTTTACAGAACTCCTTGTGATATATGCTCTAAAACTTTTCCATGTTTTCTGTCAGCCAATTTTTCTTCTAATCCTTTTCACAAAGGAGAAAAACTTGCTTATTGAATATTAAAAAAATCATTATCTCTTCTCTGTTTCAAAATTCCACAATAGTTTGTTTCATTGGGTTACTCTATTATTCTGAAAAGTTTGTTTAATCATCTTAAAACAAAAGTCAATGAGGGGACAATAAAACAAAAAGTGACTTTCATTTAATTGTTTATTTCCCTCTGATTTTCACATGTTCTTGCTTTTCCAATCTTGTACGTTTTTCCCCACATAAATTTCCTTCCATTTTTTATTTCTGTATGTGAAGTAAAAGTATGATTTAACTCTATTATCTCATGCATTTTAATTTTCTTTCTTCCCCAAACAACTGACATTACTGCTTTTATTTATTTTTCAGTCATTTTTTCTCATTGACAAAGATTCTGCCAGTGTTAATTTATGAAGTTCAATTTCAATTTTCATCTTTCTTCATGCAAACAGCATGGCATATGATGAATCATGTGTAGTAAGATTCAAATCACAATTCTGGGGCAATGTTTAAGTTATCCTTTATTGTACTTGGCTCCCTTATATAAAATTAAACTAATATCTTGTATAATAGTGTGATAAATATATATAGAAAACATTTGTATGGGTGGTAAATGACTTTATGTATTCAGATGGTACTTTCTAAATTTGGATTTTGGTTTTCAGTGAAAGTACTTGAGGTTATTTGTTATTTCTAACAAAAACAAATTCAGTAATTTCATGCTTTTCTAAAAAATAATATTCCTATCATGGTAGGGAGTAGAGTGAAAGATGGTCAACATATCTTTCAGGAGAGATATTCATATATATATATATATATATATATATATATATATTTGAATTGGGAGACTTTGAAACAAACAGCTTATTCCAAAAGAAACAGAAATAGCAGAAATATTGCAACTTATCTGCAGAGAGTTTGAGCTAAATGCTCTGGGTGAAAGTAGTTGGCTAAAGTGGCTGAATATTTTGGTCAGGCTGGATGAAACACAATCACTGGCAAGAAGCTAGAGGAATATGACTCAAGTGCATTGCTAACTGCTTACGTAGGTAAATGATGAGCAACAAAGGATTTACATAGGTGATGGTGCCATGGCACTAAATACTCCAATATGAGTAATAAATGTAGAATGGCAAGAAAAGTTGAACTTGGAGCTCTGGGTGAATATTCTTTGAAGAAGTGAAGTTGAAAATGAAAGTGAAATTTCAAGAACTTTCTACTAAAGAAATGAGATTATGGAAACTCTAGAGAAGTTTTAATATATATATATATATATATAGCTGTGTGAGAATTTTGTATAACTGTATCTCTGTGTGAAGTGAGAGTCAGAATTTAAGAGACAGGAAAGTACAAGGTCTTATGAATATTGTGAAGATACTTGGGCTTATCATGAAACAAAGCGAGAATATAAGGTTTATTTGGTGTTGCTATTTTGTGGGCTATTTTTTATTCAAATATATTATACCAGATCTTTCAACTAGTAAAGTACTGAAATTATTTCTTGAAAGTCTATTATTTATCTGCATCAAATAACAAGGTACAAGGTATCCAATGTCTGAGAACCACATCAGAGTAAGGAAGGCCATATGTGCAGTACTTTGGATAGCTAGGAGAGTCAATGAATAGAAATACTGCTCATTTTAAAAATCACAATACTCAAGCAATCAATTTAAAATAAAGTGTAGCTTTTATTATTATTGTTATTACTATTATTCTTATTGATGATGCAGAAAATTTTAAGGGAGAAGAAATAATATCAGGAAATATATATTCCAGGCTAGGTATTATCAATCAATCGTCAATTTTGTTTTAAGAACTGTAAAAATGGACTTTCATTGTCACTACTACAATAATATTTTAACAAAATAACTACTGTTTAACTCTGTGAGACAATTCCTTCTCAGATAACTAATTTAAACCTCCTAAAGGGCTATAAAGGATTTGAACCTCAAAATGACTTTTAATGACTTTCACATTCCTCTCTCTCTGTAATTGCATGTTCATAAGGGTTGATACATTGAATTAAGTTCACTTTCTCTAAAATGTCAGTTCATTTTAATGAAAATAATGATACAATTATAAATATCTATTTTGAGCAGTAAAACATGAATGCTGAGAAAGATCAAATGTTAGGAGCTTATATTAACATGAATTTTCATCTAGTTGACTTTATTCAGAACTATGGTATGATGCTTTCTTTAGCCACTGCATACTGAGTATTCCTGAACCATATCTGTAATCATTGTTAGTCTCAGATACTTCAGAGTTTGGCATCATGATGATTGATGGATCTTTAAAAATTGAATTTCCTGGTTTGTTGTATTTTCTTTTATTTTTGAGAATAGTAGGATTTTGCTCATCTCAATGCTTTTTTTAAATAACTTTGTATAACTGACATTTCTGCACTCTAGAACTTTAGAGAATTTTGACCCCAGCCTACTTTACAGTATTCAGCTGACTGGACTCCATGTAGACACCCAGATTTCCATAAAGGACACACAGTAGAAGATTTGTGTATGAGATGGAATATAAGCAGTGTGACACTGCAGAGACAGACAAGTCAACAATTGAGAACTAGCCATTCAAATTGATTCAGAGTTATTTCTTTTGTCTACATTTTATGCAAAAGCTGACTATATCAAAGGAGATAGAGGACATAATGTTGTCATGAAACAAGAGCATACAAAAGTAAAAAAATAATATATTTTTCTATGCTGTAGATTTAGAGCAAAATATTAGGCCAGTGGATTGCAAAATGTCACAAAGTTTGTATCTTTATTTTATCACAGAGTTCAGTGAATGAACTTTGATAATAAATAATGTATAAATTTCTCTGGGGCTTAAACCTGGATGATAAAGAAGTATAGGAAACACATCTCTCATCTTTACCCACAGAATAACTCAAACTTCTGAAAGTCAAGGGCAATGCCTAGAATTCTACATTAGTATCAAGGGAAAGGAACATCCACATATCTCCTAAATTCTTGGGAATTTTGCACGATGCTGATTGAATTTATAATATTTTAAATATCTAAATTTGAATTTGTAATGTATAAAGCATATAATAGCAGAACATTGCTAGACATAATACCAGAACATAAGCACTTAAGATCTGAAGGCATTCAAAATATGACTCGGCAAGGTCTGCCTTCTCAAAAGAGAACTGACTTTAAGGACACGGATGGAGTAAAGCCCGTGGAAGCAAACCCTTTGGAACCTCCATTTGCTTATGAGGCATGCATGAGTCAAAATGAGAAGAAATAGCAGACAACATCAGTTAATAATGGGAACTTTCTTCCAGTTTCTAGAGACTTCCTCACCCTCCATCACATCCCTCCCCACCACCAATACTATAGTGACCCGTGGGGTTACACTGGAGCTTGTATACAGCGCCAGATAAGAGATAAGAGCTCACAATACATGGAATCCAGGAAAAGGAATGGGAATAGCAATACCAGAAAGATTGGGGAGAGAAGGTAGGAGAGCAGGGGAGGAAGGGTAAACTGTTCAGAATGATCCCCACACAACCACACACACACACACACACACACACACACACACACACCCTCCACAGGAACAAACAAGAGAATGCTTGGGGAAAAGAGACAACTCTCAGTATCAAAGGGAAAAATAATAATAATTTATAATCTTTCAAGTGATCACAAGGGGCAAGCAGAGGAACTGGTACCAAGGGCTCAACAGAAAGTGAATATCTGAAAAAGAATGATGGCAACATATTCACAAATATTCTTGATACAATTGATGTATGGATTGTTATACAAGTTGCAAGAGTTGGGAGGAGAGAATGACTGGAGCAATGGTTCCTGGGGAATGCGGGGAAAGGGGTAAAGAAAGGGGAGCATGAACAGCTCATGGATGGGGATAGACATCAAGTGGTCCATAATCAGTGGCAAGGAGGGTGTGGGAGGCCTGGTAAGGCTTAAATAAGGGCAGTGTAACAGAGAGGAAGTTCTAAAACTCAAATGAAGGCTGAGCATGATAGTGGGGCAGGAGGAAGGTTGAAGGAAATCTAGGAAGGAACTTGAAGGCAAAGGGCACTTGCAGAGTTCTAAACACAGACATGTGCACATGTAAACATAATCATATATAATAAAGAGGGAATAAATCCAGGTACATATATTTTTAGCTTTAGTCCTAAGGTAGAAACTGGACTGTGGGCCCCCGTCCAGGTATTCCCTCAATGTAAGAACACTGTGTTCTATGAATCTGGTGTTACATGAGGCTCACTGGCCCAACACAATCACTGACTGTCCATAAGCAAATGTGGAGAAGAAAACTGATGGCACCCAGCTATCAAAGGATATAGAGTCTGGGGTCTCAAAACCGGAAGATAAAGAACAGCCATCCAGCTGAGAAGTATCCAAACCCACACAGAAGAAGCACACCCGCCAGTATGGCCATGAGGTATCAAAAGGACCAGACCTCCAGCATCAAACAGGAAAAAAAATGTATCACCGTGTGTGCTCCTCCCTGAGACGATCACTGAGGACATGTGGGGGCATGAACAAGAGTGATGAAGATAACTGATGGTATCCAGCTATCAAAAGATATAATGTCTGAGGACTTAAAAGTTCGAGGGTGAACAGTCACATAGCCCAGGAACAACGAAGTCCACCATAGAAGAAGCATGCCAGCCTCTGAGACAATGACTTCAGGTATCAGGCATTAAAGACCAAAAATCATATCATTATGTGCCTACCCTACTGACATGATTGCTGAAGACAAAAGGGACCAAAGGTAGGCAGAGCACAGGAATCTGATAGTGCCCAGCCAGCTTCCAAATAATAAAGTATCTGGGATCCTAAAGGTTTGAAGGTGAACAAGTGGCCATCTAGCCCAGAAGTAGCAAAGCCCACATGGAAGAAACACACTAGCCTGTGTGATCATGAGGGATTGAAGGGAGTAGATAGCAAGCATCAAAGAACAAGAATCACATCACTACAAATGAGGCAGAGAGCAGGGTGGGGAACCAAGGCCCACTAGTGGTCAAGTTGACATCCTCTTATCCTGCTTTTGGTGACACAGTACCAATTTTAAACAGTTTTCCCGACATGCCATGACATTTTTAAAAAATCTTGATTTCTGGAAAGAATGCATGACAAGTTAAGGAACAGTGGAAGAATGGGTAGGGAATATAGCCTCCCCCCCCCCCATCCTACTCCTTCCCCCTCCCCATCAATGGTGTCCCACCTTACCAATGTTAAAATCTGGTCACACACACACAAAGAAATCTGATCACTTTATCTTACAGCGGAGTTGTGGAGAGGAGACAGGGCAGTCTGGGTGCAGTGGGGTGGCAATGAGACATAAAACATTACTCAAGTTTCAGAAGGCTTCCTCCCCCCAACTATCATGGTCCCAATTCTACCTGACAAATCCAGCTGGACTGGAGGAGGTACACTGGCAGAGATGGGAAATGGAAATACGGGGAACCCTCAGGGCCAGTAGTAAGAGTGGAGGTACTGGATAGGTGGCGGGAACAAGGAGTAGAGAGGGGGAGCCAACTACAAGGATCTACATGCACCTCCTATTGTGGGGATGGCATTGGAGGATGGACAAAGGGAGCCATCAGGCAGTATAAGATATGTCAAAACAATAATAATTTATAAAGTATTGCATGTTGGTGAGGGAGGGGAGCAAGAGAGTGGGGAAAGAATGAGAAGCTATCAGGGGTTCTTTTGGAAAAGCAGATATTTGGAGAATGATAATGGCAGCAGGCATGTGAAGGTGCTTGGCACTCTATATGCATTTATGTATTGTGAAAAGTGATGTATGAGCCCCCAATAAGACCACTTAAAAAAAGAGTTGTAAGAATCCCCAATAAAAGGATCTTTAATAAAAAATAATTAAATACCATATATACTTGAGTGTATGTGGACCAGAATATCAGCCAAGACACCAAATTTTGCCACAAAACTGCATTGAAATGTGCTGAAAAACTCTGCTTATGTATGAGTATATATGGTAACTCGGTATATAAAATAATAATAATACCATTAGGAACTTGAAATCTTCCAAGTATGAGTCTAGGAAAATTGGAAGTAAAAAAAAAATTGAATAGTATGCATGAAGATTCATATTCTAGGTGTTAGTGAGCTGAAAATTTCTCTTATTGGCCACCGTGAACCAGAAAACCACATGGTGGAAATGAGAGATTCAAGAGGAACGGGTTTGCATTGAGCATCTAAAAGGGTATTTCAAGGTCTATGTTCATTGCTAGTTCATTGCTGTCTATGCCAGGATTGTTCTTATTCACATTTTAATAAATCTAATGAATACAACTATTCAAATTTAAGCACCAAACACATATGCTGGTGAAGAAATTGAAGATCTAACTACATCTTCAATGGGAAAATGATCAAATATGCAATCAAGATACATTGATAATTAATGAAGCTTAGCACGTAAAAGTTGGGGGAAAAAAGAGGAACTAACAGTAGTTGGAAAATATAGTCTTAGTGATAGAGAGGAACTTAGAGATTGCATGTTACAGGTTTGCAAGACCAGGCTTCCTAATGGTAAATATCTTTTTCAACAACAAAAAAAGAACTTCATAAATTGAACTTTTGAAGAGAGAATATACAGAAATCAAATTGATGACTTCCATGGGAAGAAATGATGAAGTTCAATCTCAGCAGCTAAAAGAGACCACTATTTGCTTTTATAGCATATCATGCTGAAGAAAATAAAAACAAATCCACAAGACCAAAATATATCCTTAACTATATCTCACCTGAATTTGCAGAACATCTCAAGAACAGATTTGAAGCTTTAAACACCAATTACAGAAGAGCTGATGAGAATGTGGGGTACATTAAAAAGATACATAAAGAGGCAAGATATTGTTACAAAGACAGGTAAGAAAGAAGAGAGCATAGTGTGTGGCACATGAGACTCAAATATGATCTTAATCATAGAGGAGTTAAGGCAAATGGCAGAAATGATGAAGGTAACTCAAGAAATTAAAGTATGTCTGGGGACATAAAGACTTGTTTCCTAACAAGCAACTATCTGAGATGTTAACTAAGTCCACGTGGAAGAAGCACATCAACATCAGTGACCAAAAGAAAGTAAATCATATAATCTGAGTTAAAGAAGGGTATAGTATCAGGGACCAAAATGATGAGATTCTGGAATGTGGTGGGCTATGGGTGACAGTGAAGTCTACAAGGGAAATAAGACCCTGGTGATTTCCTTTTATCCATAATAGAGGGATGGGAATAAACTAGTTATCAAACAGAGTGCATTACCGAGATGACTATAGGATATCAAAATAAGACTAACTTCAACCTTATCAGTTGATTTCCCCTCAGATGTTGGGCCTGATCTGATTTTCAACATTTTCTAGGATTTTGCTTCACTTTGTTTCCATATTAGGGTTTACTTCAGATATATTTAATCATTGTTGGTGACTCTCTTCAATCTTTGTAATATGCTTTTCTGTTTTGTTTTCAGTATTTGAAAGCCAAGTTTGATGAACCTATAGGGATAGCAAGTAGAATAATATTTTCTGAGGTTACAGTGATGAAGGGGGGGATAGTTAGAGCTAATATGAAGAATTTAAGGAAGAAAAGAATTTTTGGAAACTGATTGTCGTAGCAATTGTACAGTTCTGCTTGATATGATTGAACTATGGAATGATCTGGTATCTGTATTAGCTCCCAATAAAATTGTTTTGGGAAAAAAATTAAAGTATAATATAAAGAAATGTGCAAAGACCTGGTGTTACAAAACTAAAATGGATGAATAAGTTCAGCATATCTGAAACTGAAATAACTAAAGAAAATTCAAGTCTTAAATCGCTATAGTGATAGATCCTGGGGAATACATTCTAATGGTACAGGAAGCATCAAGAGGCGATAGAAAGAACATACAGAGGAATTGGATTGAAAAGAGCTAGTCAACAGACCACTGTTTCAGGAGGTAGAAAATGAAGAAGCACCAATGGAAGAAGGTTAAGCTACACTAAAAGCATTAGCCAAGAAGCTCTACTCCAAGAATGGATGGAATACCAGTTGAAATGTTTCAACAGGCTGATAAAACTCTGGACTCTGTCATTCATCTATAACATGTAATTTGGAAATTAACTGGAAATTACTTAGCCAATTAACTGGAAGAAAACCATATTTGTACTCACTCCAAAGCACTGTGACCTAAACTATAGAGCAAACCAATTGATATCATGAGCAAGGAAAATTTTGTTGAAAATAATCCAAAAATGGTTCTTTGATAGGCAGTTGCTAGAGGTGCAGACAAATTCACAGGAGGACATGTAACAAGTAATATCAAAGCTGATGTCAGATGGATGTTGGCTGAAAGCAGAGAATATAAGGGGTTTACATGTATAACATTGACTATGCAAAGATATTAGACTGTATAGATCATAGCAATGATAATTATGAATAGCCTTAATTCATATGATTTAACTTTAGGGAAGTTTTGCATCATGGTTGAATCCTCTCACCACTCTTATATAATCTGTATGGTGAGAAAATCATCAAAGAAGCTTGGTTTTATGAAGAACAGTGTTGCATCAGGATATGAGGAAGGCTTTAAAAGTTGTGTGTGCAAGGAAAAACCTTATTTGCTGTATGTAAGGACTACTTTAAATGTGTGCTGTGAAGATCAAGGAGTACACCCTTCAGTGTAAATTTTAATTCATTGTAAGGTAAACCACAATCTTTACAACTAGACCAATGAGTGAAATTATGATGAATGGAGAAAATATTGAAATTGTTAATGTTTCATCTTGCTTGGATTCACTATCAATGTTCATGGAAGCAGCAACCTAAAGATCAACATATTATTTAACTGTTTCTCAAGACCTCTCTAAAGTGTTGAAATGCATGACTGTTGCTTTGAGGTCTAAAGGATGCCTTACCCCCACAGGATATTTTCAACTACTCCATAGGCATGTGAAATTTGGACATTAAATAAGGAAGACTGAAGAAAAATCTCTGTATTAAACTATTACATTGGTGAAGAATATTGGCAATAGCATGTATTGCCAAAGATTAAACAGATAGCCCTTCATGGAAGAAATACAGCCAGAAAACTCCTTAGAGGCAAGGATGGCGAGACTTGTCTCATATTATTTTAGACATATTATTAGGAGTGACCAGATGCTGGAAAAATACAGCATTCCTGATAGAGTGGAGGGGAGGAAAAGAAAAGGAAGTCTCTCCATGAGATAGACTGACACAGTGGCTGCAAAAATGGGCTCAAATATAAGAACAATTGTGAGATGGAACAAGATTGGCAGATATGCAATTTTGTTTTGTTGTACATGGAGCTGTTGTCTTATGTATAGAAAACAAAAGACAAGTTGATTTTTAAAAAGAGTAGGAGGGGAAGAAGAAAATGAGGAAGAAAATTCATACTTTTTGATCAAACTATAAATACAAATTATATGAATAGATATTGGTAATAAATTAGAATTAGTTTACTGCTCATAAGCTTATATGTTAAAATGTATAAAATACATTTAAAGGACAAGTGTCACATGCATTAAAATTTTTTGAATTAAAACTTATGACATGCATACATATTTCTAAAGCTATTTGAAAGTGTACCAGTATGGCTCAATGAATATTTCTGATAGATTAATCAATATATCCTTCTCAAGTATACCCCACTTAGTAGTGTTTAGTAATGTCTTGTAAATCATATTGCAAAATAATTTTAGTTCTGTGATAGATGCTAGTTTTTCTTTAATTGAGCTTTTTCTTATTATTTTGTCTTTACTTTCATTTTCTATTTTCTCCTCCCTCCCTTTTCCGACTTTCTTGAATTTCCTTTTTGTTTCCTTTCTTAAACTAATTTTAGACATCCTCTTTTTTTAATAACATACAAAAGAGTGCCTTGAAAACACTAAATGAAATTTCAGGTCCTAAATCTAGGTATGGTTAGGATTATTATTAAAAGTTGTGGCATTTCTATTTATAATAATAAAGTAAAAAGAGTTAAAATTATTAACACTGCCTACACAATGACTTACAATTAAAGAGGTCAATTAGTGGAGGGTACATTTTTTAATAAAGAGCAGCGAGATTAAGCAGCACTTGCTAAAAATATACCTGAAAATTTGGTACTTTAGGTATCAGTGATGATGATACTAAGTTCTTTAATATCAATTTAAATCTTACTAGAAGAAATATGTTTTAGCATTTGAGACTAGGTTGTATTGCAGTTAAATGTGATACTTAATATTATGATGAAAACACCAGACAAATAGCTTAAGTCAGAAGTGACTGAATATGAGGAGTTACCCACCCCCCCCCAAAAAAAAAAAACTCTGGGATATTCTTTCAGAGTTAGGCATTTAAGAAATTTAAAACAATCTTGTCACCTTCAAAGTACTCTCCATTCCACTTAATATGTAAGTCAAATCTGCTATACCATTCTTTGTGTGTGTGTGTGTGTGTGTGAGATCACTGCCCTGGTGAGAGTAGGAAGGCCAGCCTTGCTCCTGGAGAGGTGTTGCTGGATTTGAACTATCAACCCTGTGGGCCGCAGCCTCACACTCATCCACTACGCCACCGGGGCTCAGCTGCTACCATCCTTGCATGCACTTTTCAAACTCATTTGTCTGGATGACTGACAACACCAGTCTCATTTTTTTACCTTGAACTCTTCTATGTTGTCAAAATCTTTTCTTTCCTGCACCTCTAAATTCATGGAAATAAAAAGAAGTCGCATGGGATGATGACAGGGGAGTGAGGTATGTAACGCAATAAATGCATGCTGTATTTTGCCAGAACCTGGCACACGAAGATGGACAAGTTAGCAAGTGCATTGTTGAGGTGGCAAAACCAGTCCTTCATTTGCCAAAAACCAGGGCTTTTTAATCACACACTGCTATGCAATCTTTTCAGAATCTCTAAAGAAAAATGTTGATTAACAGTCTCACCTGGTTGAACAAAGACCAAATGCACGCTTTTCCTCACATAAAAACAAAAACAAAAATTAATGAACATTACTTTGGAGGAGGGAAATCCCTTGTATGTTATGTCATGAGAAGAAAACATTGAAAAGTAAATTTTCTCAGAGAGCAACATGCTGTTGCTGTTAGTCTGTTACAACCCATAACAGTGCTATGCACAACACAACAGAACACTTCCTGGTCCTGTGTCAAACTCAAAATTGTTCTTGTATTTGCTCTCCTTGCAGAAGCCACTCTTTCAATCCATCTACTTGAGGGTCTTTCTCTTTTTTGCTTCCCCTTCTACTTTATCTAAGATGTCCTTTTCCAGGAAATGCTATCTCCGGGCAACATATGTATGTAAGATGCAGTCTCACAGACCTTGCATCTAAAGAGAACTCTGGCCAGATTTCTTCCAAGACAGATCAGTTTGCTTTTTTAGCAGTTCATGGTACTCTAAAAGTCAGTCCCTGTTAGCACAGCAACCAGGAGTGCAAAGATACAGAAATTCTATACCTATGAATCCACCCATTCTATAAAATTACATAATAAATGACTTAAAAAAACTTTACTGTGCTTCTGTAAATTATAAAATATCAACTAATTTTATTCAGTCTTAGGACTTGTTTCAGTTTTAACAGGTCTTTTTTGTCAGCTTCCAGCTGCAATTGAGTCAATTTATGTATAATAAAACAAAACACTGCCCTGTCCTCCACCATCCTAAGCCATTGTGTTAATTCATTTAGAATGTGTTGTTCTTTTCCAATGACCCTGCTTTACCAAGTTCTATGTCATTATGCAGGGACTAAGTCTTCAAGATTTTATGTTTAAAGTATGTGAAAAACTCTTTCCATCCTCACATTTAAAAAAGAATTATTGGTGTACTTCTTCCAATAGAATTAGTTCCCTGCACAGACAGTGACATTACAAATCATGACTTACTGGCCTTAGAAGTAAAAAGGAACTTTCTCTACTATGTTGCCACTTAAAAATCTCATCCTTATCCAAATCCCAGGTTTCTATTTTATCTAATTTATAATTATGATAGTCTATATCCTAGCTTATGGATCGATCTATAAGGAATTCATTTGTGGAAAAATACCATGTATTGTGCCTATATAATTAGAATTTTCTTCCACATGCAACACATATTAAAATATGACAATATGGCAATTCTTTCCTACTCCAAACATGCAGGAACCTTTACGTATTGACAATCTAAAGCATATCATACAGGTAAAATTGGTGAACTAGTAGTTTTCATTGTGGTGTGTTTCATTCTTCATCCATCCCTACACTGTTCTTTACATTTGCTAGACACATTTTACATATTCTTATTACCAACTGCTGCTGAGTCCATTTTAGCTTATGGTAAAACCATGCCATGCCAGAATAGAGCTATGATTCTTGGGGGGTTTGATGGTTAGTTTTTTAGAATTAGATCTCCAGGTTTTTCTTCTGAATGATTTTGAATAAGCTCAATTCTCCTATCAAACAGTTAGCAGTTGAAAGTATCATTTGCAAAAGTGATTCAGAATAGCATTATAGAATTCTAATAAGTCTAGGTTATCGGTTCTTTAAATTTAGATGCAATTTCATTTGAAACTTTCATTTGATTCTAAACAATTTATCAAATATCAAATCTTACACATGACTACTGACATTGTAGTGTATACAATGATGAGTTCTGTGAGAGGCAGAACTCAATGCATTTCTTAACCAACTCATAATTTTTTGTTTTAAAAAGTGCAGTCTTAACTCTTTCCTATTTCTATCAGTGGAAATATTTTACTTTTCTTTCTTTAAAAGTGTTCTGCCTTATATATGGTAAATAGAATGAATGAAATGTGGTGTGTCCATGGTGTTTGACCACCTCTAATTACACAAGTGATAGGAAAAATTAATATCAGCACCATAAACTGCCAAATAATATCAGCACCATAAACTGCCAAAACGGATTGCAGAGAGACTGGTGTCAAAGTTGTCCACATCCTTTCAACCTTACTTATCACCAGCTGTGTCTCCCACAATTCTATATTGTTCACCTATGTTAGGAAATTCATTGCAATGTTCACACAGAATTAAGAGATGATACTCATGATAACGGTGTTTACCGGGGAACTTAACAGTGCAATTTAGGTGAGAAATGCTCAGAATAGAGAGAGTCAGAATAGTCTCTCCTTTCTTACCTACAAACAGACCTCTGACCCTCAGCTTCTTGCTCTGACTTTTATTCTGTTTAAAAAATCTTACACTGTTTTGTTTTGTTTTTTAAAGACTGCCAATGAACGCCCACCTGGCACAATAATCTGCCATAAACCTCTACACAAAACTGTTCAAGTCTTGCTTTGTGGATCAGCAAACATAATTCCCTCAGTTAAATGTCTGCAACCATCCCTTCCCACAAGTCAACTTCCTGCCTTGCTCCATGGGCTAGAAAGTGCACTGCTCTGCTGTTCTCCGGTTCCTGGTTTTAATTACGATATTTTCCCACTCCTTTGGTGGTGCTGTTGGCTCAGGGATCAAAGAAGTTTGTTGCTCAGGAATCCGTGGGCGCAAAGGACACCATTCTTTGACTCTCTTCTCTTGTTACTACAGATCCTCCTTCCTGTTTCTGTGATGCTTATTTTATATACAGAAGGGTAGAAACCAGAGCTAATCTTGTCAACAGTCTGCAATTTAGTGAACAACTACATCTTTTCAGTGTCTTTCCCTATCTCTCTTGCCAAGACATATTAGGAGGAGGTTATTTGGTTGGAATAATAAAGGCTATGGCTAGAAGAATCCTATTAAATAATCCGTTGTAGGCTGAGCCCTTGTGGCATAGTGGTTGTGCGCGGGACTGCAGCCCACTGGAATGGAGGTTCAATTCCAGCTCACAGGAGCAAAGGCTGGGCCTCTTACTCCCACCACCTGAAGGCAGTGATGACTAAAATAAAAAAAAATAATAATCCATTATACTATACATAGATTCTGGCTTTTCAGGTTTTACTGCAATGATACTGCTATCAAAATTTATATGATTACATTAGCCATAAACTTACATAGACAAAAATAGATGAAACATTGTATTTCCTCTCATATTCTGTCACTACACATATCTTGGTTGTTTGTCCATTTTCATTTATATGTTTAATATAATGCTTACTAGAACTCTAATTATATATTGTCAATCTCTCAATCATTTGTCTACTATGTATTGAAATTTACCAAAAGCCTGTAAGTTTTATGTTGGTCTAAATCACAGATGTGACTAGATTAAATCAAAATCATAAACATGCATATATATAATTGTCTTCAACAAGACTTTACTTGTATGCTGTATTAGTAACACTGATAATTTCCTCATTTTGTTGGATCACTTTTCTTTAGTGGAAAAGGGTAATACAAATTATAAATGTGTATATATATATTCTTTATATGTGTGTATATGTGCATAATGTATATATATATATATATATAAAACAGGGTGTGTAATACAGGTGAATTAAGAATGTCAAAAAAACTCAACAACCTAACAAGAAACAAGTATACTTTTATAGGTCTACAGTGATGCAGATTTGCTACCTTATTGGTATTCATTAAGTTCTTTTCTCCTATAGACATTTTATAAATAAATTTTATAAATATTTCTCCTCAAAACTTCACTGACTTGAGGTACAGTGGTTGAACTCACTTACAATGTATTGCTTTTTGCGTTATTTCTTCTTCCAAATGATTTATTACTGATATTACCCAAGTCTTTGCCCCATGCTTAATGAAGATTCAGAATCCCTAAATAGTGATTAGAAATGTTCACCCTCTGAATTTCCATTATTTCCTCTGTCAACCCTGTCTTTGTGTCATTGATCAAAATCTTACCAAATTATCCTTTCACATAAGGAGTGACACTGCATCAGAGTGGCAATCCTCTTTGGTATACATTAACATTACTTCCTCAAATTCCCACCTTCTGGATGCTGATGCTTCTTGCCTAGTATTACATGCACATATTCTGCAGACCTGCACAACATCTATAATAGGGAGATTGGTACATTTGGTGACCATTCCTAAACTCTGTGAATGTCCTAGATTGGACACAGTAGAAATGAAGATTACTGTACTCAAGATGAGATAAAATTGGGAATATTCAGTGTTCCATACTAAAATATTTAGAAAGTGTCATTAAAAATTACCAAATAAAAATTAAATTTTCTTAAGCTGGATGGGTATTGAAGAGGAAATATATAACTGAGAAGATCAGCACACATGTCACAGAGGTATAGATGTATGTGGAAGAGAATGTAATATTCATTTGCTCATTTCAATCTTGGTGTCAAGACATGAGATGATTTATTATTAGTCTATACTATATGACATCTAACTCTACCTAAAGATATTAAAATTTATTCTCGAGTCAATTATTTGAACATATGCAATCAGTAGAATTTATTTATCCAAAGAGTTATATTTTAGTCAAAAATATCATGAGTATTAAGAGAACAACTCACCTAATTCCCATTTCTGAGGAACAAACCAGAGATGTAACTGATCTTAGAAAATATGCAATAGAGTTATGGCTCTGGCTTAATTCCTTTCAGGGTTGTTGAGACTCCTTAACAAGAGTTAAGATTTGGCTCCTCACCAATAATCAACATGATCAAGCTCTAACTCAAGATACCTGGTAATGAGTCTTTGCATGAGGTTTTAAAGGTTTGGACCTAAACTCAAAATCTAGTGCTGTCCTTAAAAGATAGGAGGAGATTTTAACACAGCAACACAGGAAAACATATTGAAAAGAAGATCATGTGAAGATTAAAGGAGATTTGAGTGATGCAGTTAGAAACACCACAAAAGATCACTAGTAACCACCAGAAGCTATGGAATTTCCCCTACAGCCTTCAGAATGAACACATTTCTGTAAACACCTTAATTTCAGATTTCTTTTCCTTCTTTGAGATATGTCAGGTGTAAGTTTCTCGGAGAGATTAAATTTTGTTTGCTAGAATCAGTCTGGTTTGTGATCTTTTGTGAAAATTGCTCTAGGAAGCTTTATAACCTTGAATATATTTGATCTGTATTTATAGAATATTTCAAGATTATATTTGCTTTATTTTAAACTGATGAGAAGTGACTTGGGAAGCTATTGAATGACCTCAAGAACACCATATATAAGAAGACAAAAGGTAATTTAAAGAAAAGAATAAAATGGATATCAGAAGAGGCTATGAAAATTGTTCTTGAATGTAGAGTAGTCAAAGCAAATGCAAAGATGAAGAGTAAATACAAACAAACAAATTGACCAGTGTCTTGACTCACAAAAGGGCCCCCATGGAACTTACTGAAGAGTGCCATTGAGAACATGCCATTAATATACTTTCTGTGGTGCCAGTGGAGTCCCTTGATGGAGGAAACAGTTTAACTTTAAAACACTTCCCAAAAGATTAGTGATTTGGATCCACCCAGAGGTGTTTTGGATTAAATATCTAGAATCAGTTTCTGAGAAATTGCATTCTGGAAAATCCAAGGAAATAATACATAATGTCACCATCAGTAAGAATTAAGTTACAGCTAGTATTGGAATCATTAAAGTACCAGGCAAACTTCGCCATGGATAAATTAATCACTAGAAGAAATTTGGGAGGGAATAAATTGTGCCTTTGGGTTAAATCACTAAAAGAAGTGATGATATGTTAGACAAATTGAAATGATTAAAATTCTTTTGAAATTAAGAAACTGAAGCACACAAAAGCAAAATGGAAAAAGAAGGGTGATATTGTTGTGAACGAATTTTGAAGCGTCAAAATAATCAACACTGAACAATACAATCTGATTTGCTATATTACCTCAAAACGAATATAATTTTCTAGTCAATCCATAGGTTATCTATTTTAATATAGCCAAACCAGATAATATTAAAGATTGTATAAAATATCCAATAATTACAATCATAAACCATTTGAAATAGAAGTTTGAAATTGGAGGATTATGAGGCAAGATTTACAGATAATTACTAGTATAAAAAGAGACATTCTTTTTTAAATGTAAAAGTCAAATGAAAAATAAAGCATCAAGATATGCATTTTTGCTTAATTTTTGACAAATTTCCCTTTTCTTTTTTGTTCTAGTTTATAGTATATTGTTTCATAACTTCACCATATTTGACCCAACCTTCGATGTGGGAGCTGGTGAGATGAGAAATTTCAAACTGTGATTTCAAACCCCTCAGTTCAAATGCTTTGGGGTGATACTGTGAAGAGCCTATTCCTTAAAATAAATGATTTGATCTTCAATCAAGAAAACTGTTAACTTTTTGGAAAGATTCCAGTTTTCTGTACTGAGGAACTCAATTTAGCAATTTCATCAACTTTCACTTATCCATGCTATTGAAGGAAAGCAGTGCCATGAATAATCTCAAAGTGCAATTAATCTTAAAAGAATTTATATGAAGCAGGAAGGGGAAAAAGAATTTATAAGAAGAAGTGTTCTGTTGTAGCTATAACTTCCTAGCTCTGTGGTACCTAGTCTACTAATCAAATTAGTTAGTCGTGCATTGTTTTCTTGAGGTATGGGAGTAGATAGCTCTGTACCATAAGGGGTTATATGGGAAAGTCATGTACTTCTGGCTTGATGAAAATGAGTTTTTTGTTTAAGTTGTTTTTGCTTAACATGAAAAATTTCATAAGCAGCTCATCCACATGTGGAGGGTTGAAAATGATTGCAGTAGAGAAATTGATACCAAAAACTTGGGGAGCTTAAGAAAACTTGCCCTCCCTTGTAATATATGGAATGTGATAGGAATACAATTGAAATTAATATGCAACTCTAGCCTAGGTTGTTGTGACTCAGAAAATTCAAAATTATTTGGTAGATTGTAAACTATTTTATAAGTAAATGTTGTTGCAATTCTTTCCTAATGGATTTTTGTAATGTGACATGCCAATGATTGATTATTTTGATCAGTTTACATATGTGTTTTAGTCTGGGTGGTCTAGAAAAACAAATTTATAGACACTCATATGTGTTTAAGGAAGAGCTTTATATAAAAGAACAACTATATGTTGAGACAACATCCCAGCCTAGTACAGATCAAGTTCATATGTCTGATACTACCCCATATGTCCTATACCAATCTATAAATTCCTCCTCAGACTCACACAACATACTGAATGATGCCAAATGCAGAAAGATCACTGCCAAGGGGTGGAAAGTCTTGTGGATCCAGTAACAGTAGAGGTATCTCAGTGTTGACAGAGGTCTCCACATGGCTTTTCCTGCTCCAGGGCTCTAACACATGTAGCACCATGTGTCTTGTCGACAAGAAGATCAAGCAGAAAAGTCTGTGTGTATCTGGCCCCCAGTCAGCTAGTTCTCTGCTTAATCTCTCCAAATGAGGTCATCAAGCTATGATCTGATAGATGGGCTGGACTCCACCTCTTTGCAAGTTGACAGGAGGTTTTTTAATTGGCACCCTACGGAAAGCATTTTTTTCAAACACAACTTCCCCTCCCATTTTTGTTTATCATTTTATCAAGTATTTAATCTGATAGCAAGTCCTATCACTTTGCTCAGATCTCATAGAATGTTCATAGCTGTTATATGTAGGTCAAAAGCAGTACTGACAATAAATTGATTATTGAAACTAAAAAAAGAAAATTCTTTCATGTAGTGGAAAGGATGACAGAGATGGTAAGAAGAGAGGAACATATAATGAGTCTATTAGACAAAATAACTAGCAAGTGTTTTTCTGCTGAGAGAAGCCAAGAGAAAAGACATAAGCTAGAATAAATGTGAATTGTCTTAATAACAGTAACAACTGTAATTAACTTGAAGCATATTTTAGGAGATTGAGATCTCTTTACAATCAGTATTTGTGGGAGATTTATGACAACCAAATTTGTTTTGGAGGAACTCTGAGAAATCATATGGGGAAAAATATCTTAAGTTTTATTCCTCTCTTCCTTCTGACTCACCCTTCTAACAATCTTACACACTGGGGGTAACATCAGAATTATAAAATGGTGAAATTGGAGCACATGGTGCAGCCTGGCAAGCACCCATATTTAACTTTTCACCTCTGGATCATAAATTTTGCAAACCACCTCTTTTCAGCGTTTCTCAGAGTCATGTTTATGAATATATGAAAATGGAATACATGATCAAGGTGGCATTTCAAGTTAATGCAGAAAGAACAGATTGTTTATTAGATAATGTGACGAGGACTGGCTCATTACATGCAGAAAAATAGACTTGGATCTACCTAACCCGACAAAAAAAGGTGGACACCAGATGGTTTAAATACTTGATGAAAAGTAAAACTATACAATTAATAAACAAAATTGTTAAAGATTCACTTTGTTACTAAGGAGCTATAAAAAACCTTAAACAAGATTTTGAAAACATTAAGTAAGGAACAGGATCCCTAGTTGTGCAGTGGTTAAGTACTTGCCTGCTGACTGAAGATTTGCTGTATTAAAACCACCAGATCCTTCTATAATATTTAGTCATTGAAAACATAAAGGGAAATTTTATTTTCTCTTATAGAGCACTATGAATTGGATTTGACAACAATGGGCTTTTGATATTATGGAAGCATGAAACAAAAAATTGAAAAAGTTGAGGTAAAAAGATGTTAATTCAAGATCACATGAACAAAAAGGGTGAAATAACTTGCAAAACTAGTAAGGTAATGAAACTTAATATACAGAGTTTATAAAACTATAAACTAAGATACTTCAAATCAATTATATAGCAATACAAAATAGCATTCTAAATAGAGAAATGGGCCATGAATATACACGAGTAATGCATAAAAAGAACAGTTGAAAACATATTACAATTCATATGCATTATCATATATATATAAAGGCAAAGTTTAGTAGAGCTGAGACTTGGCATTGTACAACCCCTTGTGTACTGCTTATGTCGCTTTCTTCAAGTGTTGTCCACCATTATTTAGCCAAATTAGATATCAGTACAATGAATAATCTAAAAAAATCTATTTTGATCAATATTTCCAAAGATATTTTCACACTTGTTCATGAAATAATATGCATAAGAGTGATGAAAAGTATTGTTCACCTTGGGAAAAAGAAGAATGACAGATGTATTTATATGTTATGATGGGAAATAGATCTACATGTATATATTTATAGGTTTAGTATTAAGTTAGCAGATGGACATTGGGCCTACACTTAAGTCCCCCCTCAATGCAAGAATATTTTGTTCTATTAAACTGGAATTCCATGATGCTCATCTTCCTGACACAATTGCTGAAGATAAATATATACAGAAGCAAATGTGATGTATAAGAAAATTGATGGTGCCTGACTGTCAAAAACATCTCAGATCTTCAAAGCTTGATGGTAAACATACAGCCATCTAACTCTGAAACAACAAAGCCCACATGGAAGAAGCACACTAGTCTGTGTGATCATGAAGCAGTGAAGGATCACATATCAAGCATCAAGAAACAAAATTTCATATCATTGTGAATGAGAAGAAGTGCAGATTTGGGGCCCAAACCCCAACTGTGGACAACTGGACATCCCTTACAGAATGCTGTCAGGGAGGAGCCAAGCCAGTCAGGGTGCAGTGTAGCAATGATGAAACATACAATTTTCCTCTACTTCTTAAATGCTTCCTCCCCCCAATATCAAGGTCCCAATTCTACCTTAAAAATCTGACTAGACTAGAGGATATGAACTAGTACAGACTGAAACTGGAAACACAGGGATTTCAGGGCAGAAGATCCCCTCAGGGAGTGGTAATGCTAGGAGCATGATGGAAACGGGGGGTGGGGGGGGTAGAAAGGTGTACCCAAATCCAAGAATCTACATATAACCTCCTCCCTGAGGTATGGACAACATTAAAGTGAGTGAAGGGAGATTTCAAACAGTGAAAGATATGACAAAATAATAATAATTTATAAATGACCAAGGATACATGAGGGAGAAGGGAGCAGGGAGGAAGGGGAAAATGAGATGCTGACCCTGAGGGGTCAAGTAGAAAGCATGTTTTGAGGATAATGAGGATAACAAATACATAGTGCTTGATACAATGGATGGATATATGGATTGTGATAAGTTGTATGAGCCCCGAGTAAAATGAGAAAAAAAAAAGTGTAGTATAGGCATGCCAAAGGTTTGTATGTATAAATTATAAGCTAGATATGCATACAACAATATGGATCTAAAAAGGTAATATGGAAGAAACAAAGTATAGGAAAATGGTGAGCTATGTAATATATAATGAACAAGAATTTGATGACAAAGCAGAAACCCAGGGGAAACTGAATTAAATTCTACAAGTTTCTCAGACACGATTTGAGAGTGTAACTTAGTCTGCCTCTTTCTAAGGGCTGTCAACAAGAGCTACCTGGTTGGGCTGCTTAACTGCAAGGTCATCCATTTGACACCACCAACTGCTTTGTCAGAGAAGCAGGAGACTTTGTTTTTAGCAAGTGCACTTTGTTTTTTTTTTGATCCATGATCCCAAGAAGACAAGTTGTTTCTCTTGATAAAGCCCCACATCATTTAGAGCCTTTCTTTAAACTACCTTGTTTTATCTGTTGTTTATCTATTTTGTCAGTTATTGTCAGATGAACTGTCTTCTAAATTATTGGGTCAGTTTTCCATTTATTGCATTCTAGTACTGCTTTTTTGTGGGTGGGGGGGGGCATCACTGCTCTCCGGTGTGGGAGTAGGAGGCCCAGCCCCACTGCTGGAAATGAACCTCCATCCCAGTGGGCCGCAGGCCCACACACAAACACTACACCACCAGGTCTCAGTCCACTAGTACTGTTTTTTTAACCATGACATCCAAGTATGTTATCGTATTGTTCATATTCATTTTTGTATAGTGAATCCAGCTCTTCAATTCCATGCATTGTTGTTATGAGCATCCCTCTCAGTTCTTGAAGGCATCACAACATTTTTTTTCTGAATAGGAGTGATAACACCGCCCCCCCTCACCCCCCACCAAGTTCATCCACTATTACACAAAGGTATGAGAGGGATTGGATTACAGGGCAGCAAGAGAAAAAGCAAATTAGAGATTTCTGCTTCTTTACTTAACGCAGCCAGCTACATAGCAATTAGTGATGTACTTGCAAGAGGTGACTTTAGGTTAGCCTTATATAGGAGGGTATAGTGAGGAGCAATATGATGAGAGTGTGATTGAGACTCACCTCCAACTCACAGGAGTGAAGGCCTCCTCCAGCCCAGAAACCCAGCCTGCCAGGCTTCTTAGCAGGAGAACAAACAGTTTATCTGTATATGCTCTGCCTGTTCTCTGCTCCCCATAACGTTTGTTTTATGTTTAAAACCCAAAATAGCCATTGGGACTATATGATTATGTTCCACACACGTTAGTTTTCTACACAGGCAGCACAAGACTGTAAGCATCAAAATGACTATGCGCAGCACACTAAGATTAGAACTTGCACGACATGTGGGATCCAGACTCTCTTTACGCAATCCACCAATTGTTTGATCACCACAAAGCTAAGGGATATCTTCACTCCGTGCTTATATACCTTCTTAATGCTGTGATACTCTTATGCAGTTCTTCACCTTGTGGTGACCCCCATTCATAAACTGATTCTTGTTGTTACTTCATAACTGTAATTTTGCTACTGTTATGAATCATAATGTAGATACTTGATATGCAGGATATTTTCCCTGTTACTTATCGAACATAATTAAAACATAGTGATTAATCACAAAAACATGTAATTATATATTGTGAAATATCTATTTCCACTGACAGATAAATGAAATGTTGTCTTGAAACATGATGAAGCATGGGTAACAGACATCACACTGGATATGCATATATGGGCATATCTGCATGTGGGGAGACTTGCCTGAAGATGGATAAAGAAGTGGTGTCTCAGTTTCTAAGACTATCCGAAATATGTGTATTCCGGTGATGTGAGGTGAACCCCATTAAAATGTCATTCAATCCCCATAGGCTGACAATCACTTTTTTGAGTCCATTCTTGAATATATAGAAAATATCCTTTTAGCTGATCCATATTTAATTAAATATTTCCCTTAAACCCTTGCAAATATTTTCTAATCAAATCCCAATTATGTAAGGTTGAATTATATAGGTTACAGAAATCAGTTACATTTCAATCACATTTTAGCACTAATTGATAAGCCCAAAATATTGAACAGTCTGTTGTAATCTTCCAGTCACTTTTGCAAAAAGTGATCAGTTATGATGGAGTCCCACAAGGTCCCTTAGTCAGCGTCATCAATGGTAAAAATGTCTCAAAGGCAGCAATTGCAATTCTCAGGAGTCTGTGAGGTCTTCTTGACCATTTGGATAACTTCAGCAAGAGGACAGGCATCTGTAGGCTGTTTCCTCAAATCTCAGGTCACAGCATCCCTTACTTTTCTTCTGGGCCTTGCTGGCTGAAGAGAACTCCACCTAACTCCTTTGCCTGAGAAAACATACAAGTAACGCCTTCTTTTAGGCCTTTAGTAACCTGGAAACAGATTCATGGCTACAATTGAGTGGTTTCCTCATCTTTTCCTTGTCCTTCAGCTTTTTCCAAACGTGATTGCATCCTCTTAAGGGAAGTCCACCAGACTTTTTTTGCAAAAACACAAAAGTATTGCCCTCTCCCTGATGATAAATAGACTTGGGTCACACACACAATTTCCATCTTCCTGGGGCTTTTTCAGACCAACTTTTTCTATAGGAGTGAAAATGGGTTTATCTGCCCTAATTTTGTTACAAGCTTTTAGTAAGGAGAATTTTTTTTTTTTTTAGTTAACATGACTAATTAAAATGGCTAAATGAAGTTTGCTACACATAGGATTTCTCTTCTCCCCCTTATGTTTTAACAATGGAGGTTTTAAAGCTTTTTAACCAATCACAGAGAGCTCACTTGGTTTTGAACCAGTGAAACATGTTATGCAAATTTAGGCTGCAAGTGCTCAGAGAATTAAGAGAGTTCCTTAGATGTAGAAGGAACTTCTTAACACACTCAGGATAATTTGAAAGACTAAAAAATTTTTAATAAATTTGTCCTGTTCTCTTTGGACTAACTTACCAAACAGACATGTTTTTCTCTAAGTTTACCAGTAAGGTTACTGGCTCAAATATGCTGTATTGCCCTATAGGATTTTACGATCTTGCAATATTCTGTCTTGACTAACTTCTCTCATTCCTTCCATGCTGGATTTAGGGAAAGTTAATGGGTGGGTCTTAGACCCTCATGATTGGCCTAAGGAAGTGATCTCATCTCCAGAGTTTAAACATCTTTTCCTTTCAATTTCTAATTCCATATGGGGTCATTGTTGTTTCCCCATGGTTGTTTCCCACAGCATTCCCAAAGATCCCTTGATTTATAGGGGTTCAGACTTCTCAGATTCTACTTCCTGATTATGTATAAATTTCAACTCTAGAAATGCAATGGAATAGGAATTGATTTAAGCACTTTTCCTTCTTTATAAACTATGGCATATCAGATTTAATCACTGCCCTACTTTCTCGTTCATCACACTGCTCAATAACTTCAGTAACAATCTGAATACCTTGAGAATTTAGGTTGCCTAATAAGCTCTCTATAGTTCTTTTAGGCAGAAGACCTAAGTACCATTCTTAATAATTTCTGTTTTAATTATAGTTTTTAGCTTTCCTTCACACTTCTGAAGAACTCCAGTCTCAATTTGCATGCCTTTAGAGCTGTATTACTCTTTCCAGCAGAGGCTCCTACTTTGAGGTTTCAACAGACGACTGAGAGCGTCTGAACCTTTTCTTGCTTAGTCAAACATACTGCAGCAGCAACAGATGCTGGCTTTTGAAAGTTTGCCCAAGTCTGTCTCCTGCTGGATAATACCTGTGATTTCCATGTAAAGATTCTTTTGCTGGGTTAGGCAGAAGCCTTGCATTCTGTGCTCTATTGGGTGGGAGCGGCATCACACTCCATTCTCTATTTCCCTGCAGGGAAGCATTTGCTAATGCGAAACCCTTACTACTGAAATTTGAGTGACATTGACTCACCCAATGCATTCCCTTCCTAGAGTGATGGCCAGGTCCCCAAGTTGGGTTCTTCTAAACCAGTTTTGGGGGTCTTGGTCCTTGCTCTGGTGCAGACTGTAGCTTGATTTCCAAGGTCAGGCTGATAGGCCTGCACAACATACACTCTCTTTGAAAATGACCTATTTTACCACAACTAAAGCATTTCCTTGGTCCCTGGTGTAATTTGCTAAAGTGGTGGCTAGTAGGTCTGCCTTCTATTCATATGTACCTATATTCCTGCGTATTCAAAGGTAATCTAAAAGCCTGTAGAGTCATAAGGTATTTTTACAGTCCTCATTAGAAAATTCATAAGACAGTTTGTGAACTAGCTCTTCCACTGCCGGCACATTCCTGACACTATTGTACACAGCACCATCCTCTAATCAGGACACAAAGCCTATATGGGACTCACATTCCTTATATCAGTATAACTCATCCTTCTGGCTTCTGATGGTATTAGTCTCCTAGGCCCTTAGTCAAACTTTGCATACCTGGGCAAATGTCAATTTTCACAAAACTGTAGTTGTGATTCAAATATGAAAAATTTTTTATCCCCTAGCAACTGATGAATTCCTTTATCTGTCCCATCCTCAATTTTTTATGAGCTTGTAAATAGGCTGTCTCATTCCACCAGAACTAATATTGTGAAAATTCTGAAGAGAAAGGCATGCTTTTGTGAAAGCTCTCCAGTCATCAGGGATCCACATTCAGACTCTGTCAAAGACCTTATCATGATAATTACAAAAGGAGAGTCTGGGCCCTAGTCAGTGACCACCTGCTTGAGATCTTTCAGCAACTCAAAGGGGAAGGTGTTGTGGGTATTGCCTGTCAGACTGTCTGTTAATAACTAAAACAGGAAAAAACATCCTAATTTCTAAATATCTGTATTCTGTAATCCCTCTTTACACCTTTGCATATGTGCTGCCGAAGCGAGCACCCCTCTTTATACCTTTGAAAGTAAAATTGCCTTTCTACACTTTGCCTCTTTTTCTCTATTTTGTGTGCTAGTTTTCTTCACTGATAGATCACTAAACTTTACTTCCCAGACCTCATGTCCCATGTTAGCTTTCTTGGGTTGCATTTCTTTGGGGCTACTCCCCACATCACCACCTCCTGTACTGCTTTGCTTGATTGTTCTACAATTTCTAGTCTTTTCTACATTAAATTCTTGCAGGGGATCAGATGCTTGTACCCTGATATCCCCTTCTAATTCTGGATTAGTTTATCCAGCTCTAAAATCTCATCTCCCTATACCTATATTGAATCAATTTTGTCTGCTTCAGCAATGTTTGATAGCGATTTCAGGCCTTTCCTTAAAGTGTTGTTCCTTCTTCCTCTGATCTGCAGAGGTTATAAAAACATCTTAACTTGAACCCACGCAGATCATCTCTCCATGGGAATAATCTCCCTCTCTCTGTATGCTTTCTTTAAATTTGCAATGACTTTCTCCCACGTCTTGAGATCGAAAGTTCCTTCAACTGGGAACCATGGGTCATACATTTTTACTGCTTTTAGATAACTTTGCATCTTGTTATCAGTTGCTTTTATGCCCTGTCTTTTTGGTAAATGGGTGAGCATAATACCATACATTTTGGATTTACTTTTACCTTGCCTTATTGTTTTCTTTAAAATAATCATTCTATTATTATCACTAGTTCTCCTAATTATCTATTAATCCCTCAGCTGGATCTCCACTTAAAACAATCGCCCAATTCACTCTTCCTTCCAGTGGAGTCTAACATTTGCTGCATGGGGTGTAACTCAAAAGAGTTCTTTTCCTACAGTGCCATTTGTTAGTGTAAACCTGTCTCTAGCATCTGGGTGGGTCCATAGGTGAAACTGCATGGTGGTAATATATGAAGATCATAATAAAGTCATAGAAGATAGGAGAGAAGATAAAATAAAGGAGTCAGACACATTTTATGGATGCTCAACTCCAGCCTGGTTATGATCTCAGCAACCTGATTTGTACAGAGAACAGGAGGAAGTCAGAAGAGGTAAGAGTGCCTTTACTGTTTTGGGACTTTTCTAGGTAGATATTAATCATGCATATTCAGGAGTCCCATAGGTCACAAAGTGGGTGGCGATCTCAGTAAAATCCCTGAAATCACAGGTGAGAAGCCCAATAACTGCATTGGGGAAGACTTGACGGGGGTGGATGTCACATAGCAGCCAGAGATCATCAAATAATGTCAGTTCCTACAAGGAAACAGAATCAACCATTTGCTCACTTCAAGGTAGCATTGCTGTTAAGGGAGAATCTGTGGGAATGATGTTTAAAACAAGATAATATCCTTGGACTCTACCTCTTCTTTACCAAAGTGGTTTCTTTCTTACTGTGGAATAGATGCTTTACAGATTCCCTCTTATAAGTTAGGGAATATAGTCCTGGTCACATTGCCCTTAGTGTTAGTTTCCCACACCAGAACTGATAAGCCTCTCAGGAACAATAATGGGAGTATCAATGCAATGAGGATCTGGATAAAGCTGGGGTGAGAAGGGGGAGAAAGGGGGAACCAATTTCAATGGTTGATATATATCCTCTGGTCCTCCGCCCCATGAGGATTGCAATAGAAGTGGATGGAGGGAGACAGCAGATGATATGAGATTTGAAAATAATAATAATTTATAACTTATCTAGGGTTCCTGGAGGATATGAGGGTGGCAAAAAAAAAAGATCTGATACAAGTGACACAAGTGAAAAGAAGATGTTTTTAAAATGATTACAGCAACATATATACAAATATGCTTGAGACAATTGATGTATGAATTGCTATAAGGGTTGTAAGAGCCTCTAATAAAATGCTTTACATAAAAAATAGCAATAAAATGTATTTTGACACACTTAGCTTTTAAGTTTCTTTTCTAGTCTCTACAGAGTGTGGGACTTCCCTCTTGGTGATTTCTCTCTGGGATTCTTATCTGTACTTATGCTCCTTAACACTCTCTGAGGAAACTTATCAGAAATGATTGTTGCTCTCTCACATGCATAATCTCATACTTTCTCTTTTTCCCTCACAGTATCTCTATCAGCGGTTATCGACATTCCTACTGCTTTCACCCTTTAATCCAGTTCCTCAAGTTGTGGTGATTGCCCAATCATAAAATTATTTTCATTGCAACTTCATAACTGTAATTTTGTATTGTTATGAATTGGGAGAACCCTATGCAAATGGTCCTTTGACCACTAAAGGGGTTGTGACTCACAGGTTGAGAACTGCTGCTCTGTATAAGGGAACAAAATGTAGATGACTGTGGTAGTTTATATATAATCAGTTGTCAATTTGAGATTAAGAGTGTAGGGCTGGAATCTAGCCTGTCAATCAAGGCACAGCAATGAGGCCTCTGTGTGGGTATGCGCTTCTTCTAAGGATTCTGGAAATTCCTGTATTTCTCCCTGGAGGTGGGTGATAGTCTCCCTTTTGGCTCACTCCCTGGGAGACATTGAAGCTGCCAAGACACTTGGAGATACACTAGTGTCCTGGGAGCAGGAAAAGATACATGGAGTCATCTGTCAGCACTGAGATGCTTACAACATTACTGGATCCATAAGACTTCTGACCCACTAGGCTGTGGTCCTCCTACATTCGGCATCACTGCATGTGTTTTGTGAGTCTGAAAAAACTTTATAGATTGGTGTTGGACATATGGACTAACATCGGACTTATGGACTTGATCTGAACTGGGATTGGATATATTCTTAACGTATGATTAGTCTTTATATAAAATTCTTATGCACATATGAGTGTCTCTCTGAATTATTTTTTCTAGTCTACCCAGACTAACACAATGACCAAAATAGCTCATCTACACATTATTTCATAAATAAGAATAATTTTCTAGAGTGTGGAATTAGTATCACAGCTTTGAATACTGCAAAAAGAGTGTTAAGGGAATACTGGTTGCATAGTGATCGCATTTTGTTCTGCTAACAACAAGACCAGCAATTCAAAACTTCTAGTTGCTCAGCAGGTCACACGTTTTATTCTCATAAAGAGTTATAGTTTCGAAACTCAGTAGGCCAAGGCTACTTGGTTTAAAGAGTCCCTATGAGTTGGCATCAAATCAATGACAGTAGGGATATTGGGATCTTTGATTTATTAAGATATATATATATATACATATATATATAATCTGGTATTAGTTTCTTCTTGATTCATTATTTTTTCACACTGATTATGTGCTCACCTGGTAGACTAGATAGATAAATTCATACACTCATATGTACAGAAGAAAGAGGTTTATATACGAGAAAAACTGAATCTTGAGAAAATGTCCCATATCAGTCCAGAACAATTCCACAAGTGAAATGTAAGCCCATGTCTCTGAAATCAATCTAAAAAACCTTTCTCGGTCTCACAGAATAAATGCAATGATGCTGAATAAAGGAGGATCCCCCGTTCAGTGTGTTGGAAGTCTTGTGGATCCGGTAGCATTTGAAGCGCCAAATCTCTGGCAGGGCTTCTTTTGGCTTCATCGTGGCTTTTTAGGCTCTTCAGGTCTGGTTTTATCAGGGTGGGTCCATGTGGCTTCTCCAGCTCCCAAGGCACAGCACCATGTCTATTGATAATAGGTCATTTTTCAAGGACTGAGTCTAGAGATTATGTGTCTCTCACCTTCAAGGAGAAAATACAGGATTCCCAGAATACACAGGAGTAGGTGATGCCCACACGGAAGACTCATTGACTGCATCATGGTTGATAGGTCAGACTCCTTCATTTGTAATGCTCTCAAAATGACATCAGATTATGTAGCTACTGCAGTTTAACATAGCATTATGTGACATAATATTGAAAAATTTGTATTTCCTTCAGAAAGTCACCCAGTCTCTAATGAACTGATTTGTAGTTACTGTGTTTAAAAAAATCTTTTCTCTTTGATGCTACATGAACTATAAACTAATTTTTCTATAACTGACAAGGTTGTAATATTTAATTTAGATTAATTTTATAGGTTTAATAACGATCACTTCTGTTTGTCTCACCACTCATCACAGATTTAGAATACCTGAAAAGCCATCAAAATAAAATTGCAGTAGAATTAGATGCTATAAAAGTTCTCATAAGATAGCAATATTTGCAAAATAAAATATTATATATGGTTGTTTTTTTTTACAATCCTTTAACAGTATATAAAATTAAACTAGGGTATAACACCAAGTTTCTATTCTGATAAAGAAGATGCAATGAAAGTTATCATATAATCACACTTGCTATCGTAATTATGCACTGCATTAATAGGAGAAAAGTATAAACATATTACAGAGAGTGGTCATTTTGGTTATTCACTTGTTAAATTAAAGCTTATTTATTACATAACACAGACAATAGGTATTAATAGCATCATTTATGTTTGCAGAAACTTCTAAAGCACCAATTGTAAAATAAACATTATTGTAAACCTTTTGATTATTTATATTAGAGTAAACACTTGTGTAGAATTAGAAATACAGAAATGATTTTAGTGTACTTTGCCCACAGAGTAAATAGACACAAACTTTACCACAATTGCAAGTGAAAAATCTCATGGGAAAATATCTACTTAATTATATTTTCAAAGAAGAGATATATAATTTTAACAATTGCCAATTTAGCTCTTTAGCCTTTTATTTAAATGACGGTAAAACATTTGAATGTATGTAATAATGCATATTATATATTGATTATGTCATTAATAAGATAAATTAACAAGATTTTAAACTAAAAACATCAATACAAATAAGAATGCACATTTATATTTAAGGAAACTTTGAAATATTTATATCTATGTTTAGTTTTCCTAGAAAGAACAAATAATCTAGATGATGAGATTAAAGGACATAGATAATATTTTATATATTTTGTGGTTTACAAGATGCTCTTAGAAATTGTTTACAAATGGGAAGCAGAAAATCTACTTAAGACAAGCTAGTGATTAAAAAATTTTAATTTTTGAAAAATAACTTGAATAGTGGACTAACGAAGACACACCAGGGTAGCCAGTTTAGTTTAATCATAGTTTAATCATAATCTTATGAGTCTTCATAAGAGTAACATACATATTTTTTTGAAATTATCAAAGTTCACTATTAGGATACTTTATTCTGTATTTTGTAACAAAATTAATCACCTAGGAAATGCTTCAAAAATAAAACTTTTGAAATACTATATTTTCTTACTAGTTAACTAATGTAACAAAGACACTTTTACATTATGACCCTCTTAAAAGTGAAATGTGACAGGGTGAGAAGAGTGTGCTGGGTAATTAAGGATATTTCTTTAACTAGTACATGGATTTCTAGAAGAGTTTGAAGCATAAATGAGAATAAATATAATTGAAAGTACTTTTGGTCATGTTCTTTCTATGAGGAGAATAAGAAAAAGGAAAAAGTAATGTAAAAATCCAGACAGATAAAGAATGCTTTTTGGAAACAAGTTGCTACTAAAATCAGAATAATATATGTTTTTAAGCAAAACATTTATTAATTTAAATTTGTCTCTATTATTGGTAAATAAGAAAGGAGATGAAATATGCCTCCACAAGATTCTCAACAAGATGGATTTATAGAGTGGCTATGACAGATAATCGACGTGACAGAGCAACCCCTGTGAGAATCTCGCAGGATGGAGGACTCTGTCCTTCTGCTGGGCATCCTGTCACAGGAGTTAGAGTGCACTAGGAGACAGCAGCACCAACACCTCCACAAAGACATCAATGTTCGGTGATACAACACACTGAAGGCAGGTGAGAAATGAACTAGAGAATTTCAGGTGAGAAATAAAGAACAGGAATGTTACCTTCAGAAAGCATTATGTTGCAGAAATTGAAAAAATAATAGATGCAATATACTGTGATAGCTGTTTAGTTTAAACCCTTTGTTCCATTTACTTAAACACATGGTATTCTTACAATAGTCATGAGAAAATAACATTTAAAATATTTGTGAGAAAAGAATCACAATGTCATGGAGACCAGCATATAAAAAGATGTGCATATGGATGTCAAAAAGGAAATAAAAACAAAGATTTCAAACTTCTTGCCGTCAAGTCCATTGTGACTCTGCCCTCCCTCATATGTTACCTGGAGGTGATCCCTTCTGGAGAGTGCCCTCATCTGTTTCTATTTTGGAAATTATTTAGAGGGAATTTGGATGGTCTGTGCCTCCTAGGGATGCTTTACAAAACAAAGCATCTAGGAAAGAAAAGTTTGTGGCCAAATATTGATAAACATACATTTAAGAAATCAGAAAAAATAAGTTCAATTATGCACGCAATTTTACAGCTAGAATATTAAGATAATATTAATGTAATATTGAGTTAAGGAATAAGAAAATACTAGCATTATCTACATAATATTTTCAGTACTTGTTATGTCTCTCCACATCTTCCTCATAGATAGTCATTTAATAACTGTGGGTGTGGAGTAAGAAGTCAGATTTATATGCATAGCACATTTCTCCTGTACTTTTCTTACACTGTGGATTTTTTATGACTGCATATATAGACTATTAAGTTAATTTTTCAAACCTTTAGATGTGGTGACCAGTATTAACATATACTGGAGAAAATATTAATTCAGAAAGTGAAAGACTAATGAATCATGAAGTATTCTGAAAATCTGATAATTTTCTTTATTTTTCTTTCAGCAAAATTAAATGGAGATTTATATTGATCTTTAATGTTAGACTACCATGTCATTTTTGGCTTGCAACATAGAAAAAATCAAGTAATTGAATGGCAGTGTTAAAATTATATATGCTGAATATTTAACTGAAAATATCAGAAACAAAATAGAGCACATAAAATATTGAATGGTAGGCTTTGGTGAGCTACAGTCAAATGGTCATCTTGCTTTGGATTGGGCATTTTGAGTCAGACAATGATATGGATTACAATGGCAAAAATCAAAAGGATTACCATCACATTCATCAACAAAAAGAATAGCTCAATATCTATGGTTGTGTTCTGCTGTCTGTGATAGGTTCCCATCTACATAGCCCCAAAGAAATCTGGTTAATACCATGATTATGCACATTCATGGACAAGCCCTGAAAGTGAATGATGAGGAATTTGAAGAAGTCTACCAAACTTTTCCATCTGAAAAGAATGAAACATAAGCTCAAGATGCATTGATAATTGCTTGTTCTTGTGTATATAGCAGCTAACATTGAATGGAAGAATGCTTATAGTCAAAGAACTATAAAGAAAATTTATAATGAAAAGTCAACTCTAGGAAAGAAGAGAAAATAAAGCATCATAATGCAAGGTCAAAGGACTGGAGTTTGAAACCAAAACAGAAAGAACGTGCTTAGAACCGTGCTTAGCATCCCCAACCACCGAAGGAAAATTTAAGCCTTGAGCAGCAAAGTTAAGATTCTATGTGAAAAATATCAAGCCATTCGGGAAACATCTGTATATCTGTATTTTTTCTGTTTATTCCTATGGGCTTTTTGAAGACGTGTTATGTGATTTGTGGTCACCTTCTTAAATTTTTGTTATATGTCTTTAGTATTTGAAAGACATGATTGATGAACTTATAGGGATAGCACATAGAATAAATGTTTCTTGTACATGAGGAAGGTACAGAGTTGAGGTTGCATCATTAAAAGGGAGCTGGTGTCAAGGAGTTCAGGAAGGGAAAAAATGTTTTGAAACTGATGTAGTAGTAATTGTAAAATACTGTATGATGTGATTGGACTATAGAATGTTATGATATCTGTGCTAACACCCTAGTAAAATGCTTTTTGAAAAAATTGAGATATAATGCATTGCTCATTCAGTCAAATCAAAGAAACATGTGATCAAGAACTGGAGACCTTGATAGCATTTTGATCAAGAGACTGAAAGAAGTTTATATTTCAATCAATATGATTAAAATCACATGCGAGTAAGATTTTGCTGAAGATAATTAACAGAGAGGTACAACAGAAAATTGATAGGGAGTTTCCAGAAATATCAACTTGATTCAGAGAAGAATTTTTCATGATATATGTCATTACTGATATCAGATGATTCATGCAAAGACTATCAAAAAGTTTTTTACTTATATCTTATTGACTATAGAAATTCATGAGACTCTGTGGATGGCATTAAAAAAGAATTGGAAGTTAAAAATACTTAATTGTGTTCATAGGAAACTTGTACATAGAACAAGACTCTATAATTTGAATAAGCACAGTAATACTGTAGGTTTCATGTCAGGAAAGTTATGCCTCAGAGTTGTAGCTACTTTCCATATTTATTCATTCCTTTTGCTGAACAAATAATTCTTTATCTATATGATAAAGAATGTGGCACCAAGATTGAATGAAGTCTCATTAATAACTTGTTATACGTACATGTTGCAAAAATTGCTTTCTGACAACCACTCTGACTTTGAAGGACTTACTGAAGAAGATAGAAAACCAGTCTCCAGTCTGGATCTATTTAAAATTGTAAAGGACAAAAGCAACATTTTGAGGATTAAGATGAGCATTCCCCAAACAATGGTACATTCGATCATCTTAAATGCTCATGAAACCTAGATACCATATAAGGGAGAATTAAGACTTTATGTATTTGCATTGCAAAATTTGAAAGAATTTTGGAGGAATCATAGACTTCAAGAAGAACAAACAAATCTGTTTCGGAAGAATTATCAGACTGCTACTTAGAAGCAAGGTGGATAAATCTTTGATCTAATTTGAACATGTTATCAAGATAAACCAGTACATAGCAGAGTAAATTATTCTTAGCAAAGGCTCCACCACCTGACCATCAGTTTGTTGCACTGTGTGTGTTGCAGTTTGCGTGTTGCTGGAATGCTAAAACTATGCCCCTGGTATTTAAAATACCAGCAGGGCCAGCTAAAATGAAAAGCAATCACTGCAGAGTTTAAAATCAGGAAATGTGTGCATCTGGGTTGTATTCTCTCAATATCTTTTCAGTCTATATGTTGAGCAGATCCTCAAAGAGTCTGGGTTATATGAAGAGTAATATGGCATCAGGATTGGAGGATGGCTAATTAACAACCTAGATACGCAGGTGATCCAATCTTGCTCACTGAAAGTGAGGGGATGTGAAGCATTTGCCGGTGAGGATGCACGATTGCAGCCCTTTGTATGAATTACAAATCAATGTAAGGAAGATCAAAATCCTCATAAATGGACCATTAGGCAATATAATGATAAATGGGGAAAATGTTCAAATGGTCACGGATCTTGCTAATGATTGCTCCTGGAAGCAACAGCCAAGAGCCCAAAGGGCACACTGCAAGGGTAAATCTGCTGCCAAAGACTTATTGAAAGTGTTGGAAAGCAAGAATGTTACTTCAAATTCTAAGGTGAGCCGCACCGAAGCCATATGCATGTGAAATTAGCTTTTGAATTACAGGGCTGGCCAGGGACACTGACAGTACCACGGACTACCTAAAGAACAGCAGGACCTGTCTTGGAAGTACAGTCAGAATGCTCCCTAGAAGCAAGCATGGCGAGACTTTGCCTCATGCAATTTGTCAAGAGAGAGCAATTCTTGGAAAAGGACATTCACTCCTGGTAGTATGGGGGGAGTGAAGAAGGGGAAGACCCTCCATTGGATGGATCGATGCTGTGGCGAAAAGGAGGGGCTCAATCAGAGAAAGAGTTACAAGGATGGCACAAGACAGTGCAGTGTGTCATATGAGTCAGAGCTGGCTTGATGTCCCCTAACAACAGATATTTGCAATATTTTCTAAAATTTCTGTCATGTCAACATGTGATCAAAAGAGAAATACTTAGATTTACAAATATTTACAAATGAATAATGGTAAAAACTTTATGTTTTGATTCAGATATTACAGCTATTGCATGTGTATTATATATAAAGTTGTACCTTTGAAATGAATATTAATATTCATTTGAACTTAATGAACTTAATTTGAACTTCAAATGAACTTAATATTCATATTGACAAATAAATTATATTACCTTTACTTATTTATTGATATTATTTAGATTCTATTAATATTCCAAGTGCTAGGTTTTACATTAAAAAGTAGGCATTCTGGGAAGACTATTGAAGGACAAAATAAAACATGAAAAACATTTGAGCAAATTGAGCTATTAGTATTTTCTACTTCTACAAGTGTCTATGCATTCGCATTTTACAACTTTAATTTTCAGTGTGTGGTTAATCAAAGAAAATATAAGCCTTGTCGAAGTAATTGAGCAAGACCACTGTGAGCCTGCACATGCTTGGGGAGTCTCCTTCTTTTCTGGAACTTCCGAATGGCTATTTTGTGGAGTATCAGAAAACTAGATTCGAGTTAAACTCTGATTAATTGATTCAGGAATGTTCTTGCTAATTAATTACACTCAAAAGGATCTGTCAATATCATTTGCTTTCAATTGTTAAATTAAATTAAAATATAATGGATACAAGTGCACTGGGTGGTATATGAAATAAAGCTACTGGGTGAAGAAATCAAATAGCAATATATAAAATGGGAACTAGAAATAAACATATTAAGATAATAGAGAGTGATTGATTGTCTTCTCCATACTGAAAAGTCAAGCAAATTCATTAATAATTGAAATGTTCTGCTTAGTACACAGGAAACTATTTTATATACATATCTCATAACATTTAGGAAGAGAAAAGGTCACAGAGGAATGTGGAAACTGAGCCCAAATGAGCTAAAACATCAAAAGCACAGTGAGGTATCAGGCAGAACAATGTTAGTACGTCATTTTATAGAGTACCAGAGCTAATTTATCCTTCAGCAACTGTATAATTATGAAGAAGTTAGCATATCATTCAATTAGAATTGATCATTTTCTGATTGTCTAGTTCTCAAATGATGATTTCTAAGCAGCACGCTCTCTAGATTCAGTGATGTTTTGCATCTTACAAAAAGAAAGATGAATTTCAATGTACCTCGGAGAACAACATAAAGAAGAAACTCCACTCACTAGCAGTGGGCCGATTCAGTAACTGAGAGGCTAGACTGCATAGAAACGCCCCGTTGGTTTCTGTGATGATGGTAGTCCCTGTAGGACAGTAGAATGTCTCACTTTCTATGGAGTAGCTTGTGGTTTTGGACTACTTTGCATCCAGAGTGCCAAACAAAGCTGCAATTTTAAATGAAAATATTTAATACTGTCAGTTACTATATTAAAATATAACCAAGGAGTCATTCAACAAACAGCTTCAATGAAACAATGTATCAGGTATTAAAGGTTCTTAAGTTTCCTATCAAGTTTGTTAGCCAACTTCCCAAAAATAAATATTTTCTCATTTAGAAAGGTCTATCTAATTCAACCTGTGATACTGACCTTGGTGGGTAGGGGCTCACTTGCTGAACTGCTAGTCTCAAAGTCGGCAATCTTTGGATAAAGTTGAAGCTTTATATTCCTGAGTTGCTTTCTCAGAAACCCAGAAAGGCAGAGACAT